>JAUPMH010168545.1:0-12907 GCA_032270665.1 Metridium farcimen
TAATCAGATCCCCCCCCCCCCCTCCCCCCCCCCTCCCCCAAAAAAAAATAACCTAGATTATTAAAACAAGTAACACACCTGTGTGCTAGACCAAGAGCCATTGCGTTTGTTTCACTTTCTTTTAATCCTACAACAAAGAATTAAGCAGATAATAATATATATACACGTTACCCAGCATTGCATACACTTGCATTAGCGATGATTTATATTTAAAAGTGTATTTTAAACCTAATGTGTTTTTATTTATTCATATTTCATTTTATACATTTTTATAACTGAAATAGTAAAAGATTTTGATATTTTTATTATTTTAATCTAGATGAAGAATCCTTGCTCAACCTACCAGTAACAAGATTATTCATCTGGTTTCTTATTCCTCTCATTAGTTCGTGTATAGCAGAGGAAGAGACACAAGTAATGTTCATCTTGTCCTAAACAATAGAATATTACAAAACTCATTAATAATTTAAAAGAAAATTTCAAATAAAATCATAACCAAGTGCTATAAATCTTGATTGAAATAAAGGATATGTACACTCAATTTATACACCTATTTCAAAAATCGTTGTCGCAAACAAAGCCATAGTCCACACCCTGAAGCCTGCAAAGGATGTCGGTATTTCTTCTCTTGTTATCGATTTATCCATAGCATATTTTGGTTGTACGTGTTTGTGTGATATGACCATAACAAGTTGTTGCAGTGGTAGATATAAATACAAATATTTCTTTAAAAAACGTGCAATAAATTATAAACCAAGTCACCATAACCGACATCCTTTGCAGGCTTAAAAGTGTGGACTGTAGGTTCAGCTGCGACAACGATTTTTGAAATAGGTGTATACTTTATAAATGTATACTACAACTTTACTGCACTATTCAGTATTCAGTATTTTATGTTTTTTTCAATTAGGACATGTATATGAAATAGCTAGTTGTTTAAATACATATTCATGGTTGTTACCTTGATGGTTCCTGCAAGTTTGGTGTCAGATACAGCTAGTTGTTCATGGGCATCTTTAGCAACTATCTTCTTGAGAAGTTTCTTGAGCCCTTTGGCCATCTTACCCTCCACTGCGGCAGTGGTTGCTAGCAAATTGTAAATGTATATCAAGATTTAGTTTGATATCACTTTTAAATACAGTCAATCTTAAAAAGGTTGCTTGCTAAAACAATTAGACAATTTCAAATACCATGTGTAGGTATCATACTAAATAATGTATTGTTTGTGCACTTGGAATTAATAGCTTCACAGCCAATCACAGCTCTTTTCATAATAATTATGCAGCCATCTAATATCAGACAACAAAATGTTGCCATTTGAATGTTAGTGGAATGTTAGACTATTTGTACAAACAGAAAAGAGTTTTAGACATATATTCTTAGTCTTTTTATTCCAATAAAGAATTAGCATCAGAGGTGTCAGCAACTCAGAAATATTGGGTCCTCTGTGTACTAGAAGTCTATTTTATTATTTGCATCTTCTTCATCGTTTTACTTTTGTTGTCTACTGAATTCTGTAGACAGTCTCCAGTAAACAAGATAGAGCCATAAACGTCTTATAAAGTGCATGCATGACTTCCTTATTCTAACTGTGTTCTTAAAACACTGATTTAGTCCCTCATACTTTAGATTATTCTATCTTGGAATTAGCTAATGCAAACTGTACAGTGTTCTGTCATTTGAATGAAAAGTTTTGTTTGTTTTTACCTGCTAAAGCTTCAGTAGTATCTTCAAACTTGTGAAAATGCTTGAGTTTGACACTGAAATCAAACAAAACACATTGTTAGCTCAGTGGATAGAGCTTCAGATTACTGTGCAGTAGGTCTGGGTTCAAACCCTGGTTGGACCATTACTCAGGCTCTTTAAATAATTGAGAAGAAGTTGCTGCCTTTGTTTCTTAAACATCTACAAATGGTGAAAACTTCACGTCCTCTCGGATAGCGACGTATAATGGAGGTCCCGTCACTCAAAACTTAACAACATTGAGGGACGTAAAGAACTCCGTGTTCAGACATGGGTTGTATGGTGGCAGCTAATAATGAGCCTTGATATACCTTCAACTCGAACACATTGAGTAAACGCATTGAGCAGTTCTGGAAATGCGCTATATAAGCATGAACCAGCCATTGTAAAATGGCAATACTCCAGTTTCAAGTTCTGTAGTATTCTCAATCCTAATAACAACCTAAATGGAAATGAGCATCTACAATCTTGGGCAAAAAAATTTACTAGAGTAGTCAACACATTTTTTACGGTGTTACAAATTTCATTATATTGCCTATCATTATTCAACATTGCTGAGGGGGTATTGAGAGAGATATGTTGTTATAGTCCTGCCAACAATTTTGTATCTAATTTATCTATCTTTCAATATTTAGTTATTAGAAGTAAACTCCATTTGTAGTGCTGATCTGTGTATAAATAGTACTATTTTAAATAGTTAAAATTCAAAATGTTCACTGTTAGAGTTTTATTGCCCAGGTAATAAGCTTTTCGAAAGCAAAACACAACAAAGCCTTCAACATATTAAGTAGTAAGGACAGCTGCTCGTATTACTCAAACAGTACTATTTTATTGTACTAGAAAGTGCAAAGAACTACATAGTTTTGGTGTTCGAGTGCGCTAAAAGTCGAAAACTATGGGTCATATTCAATTAATTTTATTCCACAGCTGACTTACAAACTTGAAATTAATGACCGATAATGATAAAGAGAATGTCCTGGATTTGTCATAACTTACACTTTACTTGCAGCATCGGGACTTTCAAAGTCTTTATAAAGATCGTCTACATTCTTGAGCTTTTTTTCGTCGAGCAACTGAACGATAAACAAAGGCACATTTATATCAGTATTGGAACTACAAATTGCCTTAAAAGCCTAAGTTACATACTTAACATGTTAAAGAATCTATTGGTACCTTAAATATGGCATATCCTGCCGGAGTTTCAAACAAAACCAGCATTTTTTCGAGCTGTTTTCAAGCTTCTACTTAGTTTTTTCAGCACGTGGGGAAGGCTATAATGTGGTTACCGCTGGCCTCGTCGGCTCAATCAAGCATGGGCCCACAATGCACTGTGGGCATAATCCACAAGCTTTACCTTATATAATATAAACACAAAATATTATTTCATGAATATTTGAATTAAAAAAAAAAGATTAATCAAATACCTAATAAGATACATAATAACATAGATACATAATAAGATAAATGAATAAATTAAATCAAAATGAAATATTTTTATGGTCTTTTCAATAAAAATTCACCTCTGTAGTTGGAACTGAAAATTGAAACACTCATAAATAAATAAAGTTTGAATATCTTACTATTCCGACATTCCAAAACAATTTCGACACTTTTTATTGGCCTTTTTTTATTTCAAATTCTAGCCAAGTTAAATTATGGTACACGGGTTTCCTGTGCCTCATTAGTATTCAACTCAAAGTTAATTAGTAACATCAAATATGCACGTAGCGTTACCTAGGTGATCAAAGTGTTATTGACCGACCGTCTACTCGTTTTGTTTGCATTCTGTGAACACATTGACTCTGAAAATGATTTTAGAATGTGAATAATCCAATTTAGACACTTTAAATATCGTTATTATCTGTAAATTATTTCAAGGATGAGTTATTCAGAAACAAAACCATGAAAGGTAAGTTTAATTGTTGCACGCCGAGAAATCATCAACTCACGTTGTCAAACCTATTATCTTCTTTACGATATCTCTAAATGTTTCTGAGGGTTTTATGATTTTATGAAGTTCACTTAGAATGGATAAGGAAACATTCAAGAATACGTGATTGATACATAAAAAGAATTTGATTTAGAACGCCTAAATGAATTTACGACACCTCGTTGAAAATGAATCGATATTTGACTTTGTGTATATTGTTATTTCAAAAGCTTTGATTCTCGACTTTGATTAAAGAAAATATGAATGTAGCTAACTTTTAACCCCATCCACAATAGTTTTTATCTATCGGCATTTTAATAAATATCCCTTTTATCGTCTTTATATTTTATTACAATAAGCTTAATGAATTTCTCGGGAATTTTTGTGCTTGATTTTCTAATCAAGTCAGTTTCCGCCAAAATTGATATTTGCTGCTTGAGTCAGGATGTTATTAAAAAGCGACTAAAATGTTGATCAGAATTGTTCTACTTATTTATTTTAACGGAAAACTTCAATTATAAACTATTAAACTACAAAAGCCATCATTCGAAAGGCAAGTTTGATCTAGAAATATGTGCAATCACAGGAAAAATTATCAACATTTTATACAAGTACAGATTTGATGTTTTTGAGAACACGTTTATTTAAAAATGTTACCCAATTTATGCATTATTTTGCAATTTTGTTGGTCATGCTTATCAGCCTGTTATAAAGATTCTGTATATTCTGTGAAATCATAAATTTGGATTGGCTGTTTTGTGGCATGCCCAGGAAACATGGGGCCACTCTGAGACTAAAATATACCATGTAGATCTTGCTAGCAGCTCAGTGGTTAGAGTGTCTGACCAGCAATCAGGGTTGTGGAGCTCAAACTACCCATGGAAAAAATGATCTGAATATGAATATGGCAGCTTTCTTAGTCTTTAATTCTTATATACTCAATATTATTAATATATCATTGTAGGGCTATTAGTGACAGTGTTGACATTTGAAGACCAACTTGCTTATGATGAGATATTTGTTGAATACTTCAATGCATTTCTAGCTTTACCGGTAAGTGTAAATACACCCTTTCTGATAATGGTTGTCACCCATGAAAAGCACACAAGCTAGTGGCGCAAAGGATCATGGATCAGTTCAGAAACTAAATGTGCATTCTGCTCGCCTTTCTTTTGTCTGATAAGTCAAAATAATAATGATAATAAGTTAATTCTCAATTACACATTGAAAAGTGTAACAATATGGCCATGAAATCCCTGTATACATATAGGTTACCCATAGTCCCCTGCGTGACTAGCTTGTAGGCTTTTCACTTCACGGGTGACAAAGTTTCTAGGAAAGGGTGTATACAAGATGACTGATGTCTGTGTTGTGTATTGGCCATGACCACTTTGCTACATAGCCTCCATTGCAGAAGTTGGGTTTGGTTGGCTTACCTACCAGAGGGGGACATGGTGTATTCTAGCGGTGTTGCAATAAAAACCCTTGTGCAGTGATGTAAATGCCTATGTTGTGCCATGTTTGCATTTCCAAAGCTGTCCCCCTTCTACCACATAAGCAAATGACATCTCCAACAGGTGCTACTTGTTTCATTGTATGCAGCAAAATACAACTGAATAACAGAAAAAATATAATAATATATAAATAAGATACCATGTTGGTTCCCTGTGTTATTTGTGGTCATAAGGATTAAGAAGACTGGAAACTACTGACTTCCTTTCTCTTTTCATCCCACTTCCACAGGAAGCCCAAACTGCCCAAAATAATGCATTATATATATTAAATGTCTTGTCTAATATTAATGTTGTATTTTAGGCCTTTCCAAAGGTTGTGCAGTATGAGTCAATATCAGGCTCATTTCAAGATAATACCAGAGAACAGAAGTCATATTCACTAGGGCCAAGTGACGATGCAGAAAATGAAGCAAAAAAGAGAGAGAAAGTCATGACATGGGTCAAAAGGGAAAGATTGCCGTTATTTTTGAAGTAAGGACCCCCCTCCCCCTAGGAAGGAAACATCGCAATCGCTTTCCTTATTTACTCAGAAACCTAATAGTCTATAAAAAGTTTTATAAATGGAAACTAGCGAGTAAACCGGTGTTTGACATAAACGATAGGTAATATAATGAAATTTGTAACACCGTAAAAAATGTTGACTTAACTTTACTGACGTTTCGAGCTTTAGCCCTTCGTCGGAGTAAAAGGAAAAAGCTTTGTTATTAAATCTTACAAAAAGCTTTGTTAATCTTACATAAAAATATACATATCTTAACTATACGTACACCTACACAAAAGAAAAACAAAAGAAAAACACACGCATATGCTGTACACATATAAACCACAATTCCTTTCGGTCGTGAAATTTCCGTTCACCGTTTACTCCGACAACCTTTTTGAAATACTGTAGTATGATTTTAAAAATTAGATTACATGAGTCAAAAGCATTTTTATATATATTTTAATTAATTTTGAACGATAGACGGTTTACTATACTGTTCCAGATTACTAAAATGATATTGAAAACATTTTTTCAAGCTGATGGAATCGAAGTATCCTGGTAACCGGCCAGAGGCTTTAAAAATTAGATTACTTAAAATGAGTCAAAAGCATTTTTAAATATATTTTAATTAATTTTGAACGATAGACGATTTACTGCTTCAGATTACTAAAATCAGTGATTATGAAAACATGTTTTCAAGATGGAATCGAAGTACCGTGGTAACCAGAGCATGTCAGTATACAATTTGTCTGCGCGTGCGTTTTGCCACGTATTTTGTGCCGCGAAGCGGTGAGCGAGCTGCCAGGGTAGAGATTCTAAGGGAATTATGTGCATAATCGAAACTAATATACTATTATGATAATAAATGGAAACTAGCGAGTAAACTAGTAATATAATGAAATTTTGTAACACCGTAAAAAATGTTGACTTAACTTTACTACATAAGTAAAGTTAAGTCAACATTTTTTACGGTGTTACAAATTTCATTGTATTATGATAATAACTAATATGTTATTGTTGACTTTAGGACTCAGTTGTACCTTCGGTTTAAACTCTGCCGCCTTCTCCTAAGAAAACTAAAAGACTTCCGGTCGACCGCCCGAGGAAGCAGTCGCGGTCTACGAGGATACAGTAGGGCAACAAGTTCAGTAGTCTACTCGCCCCAGGCCAACCGACCGTACAGTAATGTATCAAATAGATCATGGCCTGGAATTCCCGTCAAGCATTACGGTCGTCGTCCATTGGGAAGTGCTACAAGTTTACCTGGAATGTTAAGACTGGCCATTAATGATAATGAGCCTACGGACCATGAAAATATTGAAGATGCTGGAACCAAGCTTGATATTACAGGTTACTTGACGTACACGCTTTATTATCTAAAATTACTTGTTTAACGCTAGACACAAGTGTCCTACTTAGAGAGGAAAAACAAAATTGGGTCCAGGGAAAATAAGTGACGATAAAATACTTATATTCTTTGTGAGTTTTTTCATTTGTTTGTTTTCTCATTTTAGATTGTAATTTTTAAGTTACTCAATTATTTTCCTCATGTGAGAGTTTTTCAATGCTTGCTTGTTTATTTATCTGCTTGCTCTCCGGTTTATTTATTTTCCTACTACTGTTGCTGTTGTTTTCCGTTTATTATCTATTGCTTTGGTCGCTTGGCCTACCGAAATAAACTGACAATTTCTATTTTTCAACTAAAGATCAAATAGTTGACAGTGCAGACGCAAAACAAGAAACAAATCAAAAAGATGAACAAAAACCTACTCAAGATGAACAGCTAGATAATGGTGGTGAGTTGTATTGTTATAACATTATATTGTGTTGTTGTTGCGCTTGCTTGCTTGTTGGTTTGATTGTTGCATTTGTTTCGTTTGTTTGTTTGCTTGTGTGTTTGTTCGTTCGTTCGTTCGTTTGTTTGCTTGTGTGTTTGTTTGTTCGTTCGTTTGTTTGTTTTCTTGTTTGTTTGTTTGTTTGTTTGCTGGTTTGTTTGTTTGTTTATGTATTATTTGTTTGATTGTTTGTTTGTTTGTTTATGTATTGTTTGTGTGTTTGATTGTTTGCTTTCTTATTTTTGATTGTTTGTCAGAATAAACGCCAGAATAAACGTAAATTTGATTGTCTTTGTTGTTCTTCAGGTGCTCAAGCTCAGGACATCGACAATGGCTCCGAGTTAGAATCAGACCACGACATTGGTGCAGAGGACGAGCTTCGAGCTGTCATGGAGTTTAATGAGCTAGATGATGGTCAAACCGAGGCCGATGTCAAAAGCATTGCATCAAAACATAAGCTGACATTACAGGAACTAAAGGAACAGGTGCTAGGATCGGTAAGTGATGCACTCGAACCAAACAAATAAACAAATTTATGAATGAACAATCAGGCATTGAAGCTAAAAACCATCAGGCCTTGCTCACCTCTGCTTATGATGTAACAGTAGCTCAGCTCAGTGATTACAGCGTACCGCGTCTACATTAGATTAGAGCAAAACTCAATGAATAGACATTACCAGAATTCGCTTGGATAATTACAAAACAATGGTTTCAAGTCGAGGTTGGCCTTGATATATAAAATAATCACGTTCAATCTCGACTTGGGACCTTTGTCTTGTGATCATCAGTATGTGAATTCGGGAAAGGTCTACTAGATAGGCCTAGATATAAAACAAATTCGCTGCAAATTTCACGGCATTCAATTTCCTGTCCGTACCGCGCGTAGTTACGCACCGCATTCGCATATGACCCGTATTTAATTCCCGGCGCGCTACTTGAAATGGCTTCTTCAATCAATCAAACTAAATTAAAAAAGTGGGTCATATGATAAAAAACTTATTGACTGAGTTAGGTCGGGCCGTAAAACGTAAGGGAAAATATCTGGCTCTTGGTGCTCGGTCCGTACGTCATGACCGCGAGCCAAATATTTTCCCGTACGGCCCTCCCACTCAGTCAATAAGTACTTAGTATTTGATTAATTGCTATCCAGGATATAATCGAAATTTTTTTATCGTTGTGTTTCAGCTTCAAGGTATGATACTGTTCAGAGCGTTTCTCGAAGACACTGTTGGTATTCATTTGTATGACTTCTGGCTTGACGTTGAACAATATAAAGACAGCTTACAATCTGAACCTGAAGAAAGCACCAGGGAACATAGAACCAGATTATTTAGGTAATTGTTAATACATTGTCCCATGCCTTTGAATTTCTTCCGGGAAGGACTTTCCATATGTAGAAGAAAGAAGTTGCTCGTCGGAAATTTTGAAAATGACACTTAAAATTTACCAGTCTAGTTCACAGTTGATAAGCGTGTCAAAAAAGTACCTCTAAAAGGCAAATATATGCATTTGTCATTCAGATGATCAATACCATATCTCGGTTATGTTAGGCTAAAAATCAGAGGAATTGGTATCTTAATCTACTTGAAAGCCGGTGTTTCGTTTTGATTAGTAATACATTTATGTTTGCGATTCTGACTCTGATTCTAACGTGTTATTTGCAGAGAAATTGTAGACAAGCACAAGAACTACCTGACTTCTGATGCAAAGGTACGTCTTCAAATCGTTACAGCCACGTTGTCCCTTGCATGTGTGGCTATAGACCGAATCGAAATATGGCGTACTCTTATTGTTCTTGACTGTCTAGCCTCGTGTTCACGTTGGAAAACAATAGAGTTTTCACATGTATGCGAGGCTGGGCAGTCAAGAAGAATTGTTATTCAAATTGGCCGCCATATTTCGATTCGGTGTATTAACTGCTTTACGAAAGCGGTAGCCACTATGCTTTCGTGTTGTAAGGCCGAGTGTGCGTCCTTGTGGAACACCACGAAAGCCAAAAAAAAATTAAAATCAATGGTTATAGATGCACTAGAATTTCTATACCTTAATTTAAAGTTGAAAATTAATGATACAATTATTATTTTGAAATAGTTTTCAACTTTAAAAAATATACCGGAACAGCTTAAAATAAAATAGTCTATTTTTAATGTATTTTTCCGTGTTTCAGGAGCAAATCGAGCGTGCATTATTTCATGGTGGAGTAACGCAAGACCTGTTTACGCGGACACAGTATGATATGTTACGCAGACTACGTTCATATTGGGTGCCAAGGTTTCTGGTTCACTTGGAAAGGAATGAAGATTATAGGTAAGATAAAGAAAGACGAAAAAGGCAAACAAGAGGACAAGTAAACAATCCGGCAAACAATTGCAAACCGACAAACAAACAAACAAGAGCCGGACAAGTAAACAAGCAAACATTTGCAAACAGACGTCAAAGAAACAAACAAGAGGCCAAGCAAACAAACAAACAAACAAACAAACAAGAGGCTTACCAAACAAACAAACAAACAAACAAGAGGCTTACCAAACAAACAAACAAACAAACAAGAGGCTTACCAAACAAACAAACAAACAAACAAACAAGAGGCTTACCAAACAAACAAACAAGAGGCTTACCAAACAAACAAACAAGAGCCGGACAAGTAAACAAGCAAACATTTGCAAGCAGACAAACAAACAAACAAGAGGCTTACCAAACAAACAAACAAACAAACAAGAGGCTAACTAACCAAACAAACAAACAAACAAGAGGCTAACCAAACAAACAAGAGGCTAACCAAACAAACAAACAAACAAGAGGCTAACCAAACAAACAAACAAACAAGAGCCGGACAAGTAAACAAGCAAACATTTGCAAGCAGACAAACAAACAAACAAGAGACTAACCAAACAAACAAACAAACAAGAACCGGACAAGTAAACAAGCAAACATTTGCAAGCAGACAAACAAACAAGCAAACAAAGAAACAAGAGTACAAGCAAACCAAACAGAAAACAAATAATAGGCAAACAATCAGACAAACGGACAACGAGTACATAAACCAGCAAAAGACTTAACAAAACAAACAAGAGAATAAACCGTTCAGAGAAACAAACAATCAGATTCAAGCAAACAATAAATCAAACAAATACGAGGCAACATGCAACCATATTGTAGACATTCTAATGTTTAGAACTAAATGCATCAAAAAGTCAATGAAGAAAATGAATAATGAATAAAGCAAGCCAAAAGAATGTAATAAATAACCAATGTTTGTTTCTGTTGATAGTGATGACTATTTTTCACACGTCAACCCACGTGACCAGTACCGACCAAATTCAAGTATGAGTTTCTTTCCTTCATTATCATTGGTTCATTCAATACCACCGCTTGGAGATTGGTGCCGAGAAATGATACGATTTCGTAAATGGGACCGGGATATCCTAGTTAAAGACCAACGACGAAAGTCTGTCAGTCAGCGGTTGAATGCCATCCCAGAAGGGTGAGTTTTAATTTGTGTTGAATTTTTTGTCGCAGCCGATGAAATTCCCGACATCCTTTGCAGCCTTATGAGTGTTGGCTGTAGCTTCGGCTGCGACAACGATTTTTGAAATAGATGTATATTTCTCTGTATGTTGCCCTATATACACCTGTTTCAAAAATCGTTGTCGCAAACAAAGCCATAGTCCACACTCTGAAGCATGCAAAGGATGACGGTATTTCTTCTCTTGTTATCGTTATATTCATAGAATATTTTGGTTGTACGTGTTTGTGTTATATGACCATAACAAGTTGTGGTAGATATAAATAGAAATATTTCTTTAAAAAACATGCAATGAATCATAACTTAAGTCCATGTAACCGACATCCTTTGCAGGATTTAGAGTGTGGACTGTAGCTTCGGTTGCGATAACGATTTTTGAAATAGGTGTATCTAAATCAGGCTTAATAGCCCACTCATAATTACCAGCACACGCTCTGGAGAAACAATAACTAATTCATCCAATAGCTGTTATTATATTTATATGCAAATGGTTTTGAACAATGGATTCAAGTTGAGGCCATTGGGCCAGGTTTTGTTTTTTGCCTAAGAGCCGTGACTTGAATCCATTGTATAAAAACATTTGCATCTAACTAAAAAAACAACTATTGTATACACCGAATCGAAATATGACGGCCAATTTGAACAACAATTCTTCTTGACTGCCCAGCCTCGCATACATGTGAAAACTCTATTGTTTCCCAAAGTGAACACGAGGCTAGACAGTCAAGAACAATAAGAGTACGTCATATTTCGATTCGGTCTATGTTTGCCAGGAGCCTCGTTTTATGGGTTTATTTGAGTATGATAAATCAACCAAATATAGAAAGTCGACTATTTGTCCTTGTCAGTTTTCTTCTAGTAATTGGTTTTTTTTAACAATTCTCTGTATTCATTTCAGTCAACTAGTTGACCCATTTATGTCTGCATTGAAGGCCGAAAAGGATGCTGGTTATCCATTCAAACGATATCTACAAGGGTAAGTAATAATGCTGTACGGCCGGTATCTTGAACTTTCATAAAATGCTTCTTTATTTTGTGTATGTTTTTTAGCGACAACGTTAGTTGAAGAAAACCTTCACCAACTGTTTTTGAAATAGCTGTTTTTGATAAATTATTTTTGTACAATCTGGATTATCGAAAGTCGATAATATACGCATGTCAACTTGCAAACGCTGCGAGAGCGCAAAAGTTGCAATTGAGAATTATCATATTGATGTATTGTTTACTAATTATTTAGCCAAGACAAGACTCTGTTGGCGCACATTAGTTTCTGGCTGGATGTCAAGGAGTTTAATGCTGCCGAAAAGCGATCCGGAGATCGATACTTGAGTCGATGTAACGCATGGAATATCTTTAACACATATTTAGCATCAGGTATGTTTCAGGATGTTTGTGCTCTGCTACTAGGGTATATTAATGGTAGTCATTTCAGTTTTCTCGAGAATGTAGGTATTGTACTGTACCGAGAACCCCAAATCTAACGTTATCTCTAATAACATAGAACCTGTTAATATACCTCTTGATAATTTTTATCTTCTTAACAGGAACAGAATTAAACATTGGATTACACGCATCGGAGAGAAAAAGAGTCGAAAAAACCCTACATTCTACTGAAGAACTTCCCGTCAACCTATTTGCAACGGTGGAGGTAGGCATCTACTAAATTATTATAATCATCAATCAATCGGTATCATTTGTCATTATCGTAATCATTCCTACGCTCGCTTCTTTCCCCTCTCTTCTTTGGCCTTGTGGGAGGAGTGAAAGGACATCTGTTAAGGCCGATTTACACTGCACCATTGTCGTGTGCGACTTGTAGTATACGACTCAAATGAGCTCCAAGTCGTGCCGTGTAAATGCCCCTACGACTTGCCT
>JAUPMH010168656.1:0-12903 GCA_032270665.1 Metridium farcimen
ATCAATTATGTATGGGAAATGACTAAATGTCAAACATGGTTGGATTAATCTAAAAATAGATACTTGGACTAATCTGAGGATGTAAATTTCAAATATAACACTAATTTTCGATGATTTGACTCTTATCTTACACACAAAGGCACAAAGTGTGGTACAAATGAGCTATAAAATACGGGGAAACAGACATTGAAATCTAGTGCATTGTAAGAGGTAGAACGAATAGAAGAAGAAAAACACATGAGAAATACTGTTTATCATACATACATTGAAAACAAACGTATACATTTGATTCGATGATATTTTAGAGGGAAACCTGTGAAAACAAACAGAAAAAGAATATTCACTATCTAATTTAATGCTTTATAGCTCTCAAATATTTTCTGATAACAATAATACTAATACAATTAAATACAAGTTTTTTATACCATCTTTATTTTTATTTGCGTATGGATACAAGAATTCGATGTACAATCGAAGCAAGGTAGTGATACGCATCCAAGACATATATCAAAGTCACAACGAGAACAGTTGAAGACATATGTTGCTTTCTTTGATGAGTGTTTTCCAACATCACAGAAATAATTTCCATTGTTTTGTGGATAGAGAAGTTGACTATGTACAACCCTCAGCGGATGTATATGAGCTTCGTATCTCGGTTGGTTTAATGTTCTATTCCAACGTAACGGATGGCTTATCATTTTTACACGACTTTTATCATTTTTAGTTAATCTGATTGATCCTTCTCTTTCCAATATTGAATCAGGTTCATTATTTTCCATGTTAAACTGTAGTTTGTCGTTAAACATCTCAATTTATATGTTTTTATTTATTCATTCTTCTATATATATATATATATATTACCAATCTTCTCATAAGAAATGTACATTTCAGATATTCAAAAGCAAAATCTTCAGTGCTTCTTTACTTAACTTCTTCATCTCGAAAAGAATAATAAGAATATCGATATATTCTTCACGTAATCTACACACCATCCCCATTTCATAGATATTACACAGACGAATAAATAGTCTTGTAGTATAGCACAACTCACCATGATCAAAGGTTGTTATAAGTCCATCTTCTAACATTCGATTGATTATTCGAAATGCCTCTTCATAAGACAGTAAGCTAGACTGAAATTTTCCTTCTAACATAAACAAATGGGAAAACCAGCTACTTATAATTTCGTTAAAGTAATAAGGAATAGTACCAGCATCATTAGTCAAATCATTATTGTTATTGATATTGTCATTATTATCATTATCCAAAACGTTCAGATTGTGTTCAGGATCCTTTGAATGAAACGTATCCATTTCAGCTTCTTGTTCAACTGGATTCGTAATATCCACTACAGACTTATCTATAGTATGTACTTCCAATAATTCGGTATTAATTATATCAAGGAAATCATCTACAGGTCTGCCATTTACAACCATGTCACGTTCAATAAGCTTCGCCAAGATATCTGATAACGGAGTTTGATTACCTCTCATCTGACAATACAATACCTTGTGTTTTTTAAGTGATTGTTGTGATACAAAATATTTATTACATTCAGCGCAGATAAACATAGCTTTTCGACATGGTGTTTTTCTTTTCTGATGACGATTTAACCCTGCTTTCCATTTAAAACTTCTATCACACTTCTCACAACTGAAATTCATAATGTCTTCTTTAAAAAATAACATCGACGTCTGTCTTCAAATGTTCTACTATCAGCAACATCCGGGACCTTTCCATCAAAAGTATTTCCTTATAAACTACATTCTTCCATAATCAACAAACTTCTAATACCTCTTGTTACCATTCTTTCATATCCAACAAAGTTCCACATTGTAATCTATATTGATATTCAACTAAGTTCCACAGTTTCTACTATCAGCGATATTCTATTGAAGGCAGGTGTTTCTATTATATGCTCTATATCCCACTGGTTCTATTATGTATGGCATTCGTTATTTCTTTTATAGATTTTGACTCATCAACATGCTCGGGCAAGCTCAACAGATTATTCCAACCATATTTACAATTTCAAAACCATGTGTTTCTTTTATGTTTAATGTTTTATGATTTGTTCCAGTAAAAGCAAGAACAACTTTATCTTCAATGTTAATGTTCCATGCGTCAATGCTATTCATATATAACGGTGAAATCATTTTATTGATATACAAAACTCCTTTCTTAGCAGTTATATGTATAAATCTAAACTTTTCTATATCTTGATTAATCACTATTTCCTGTCCCTGTTTCCACGGATGAGATTTATCACCTACAAGATCTTCAGGATTTTCCCACGTTTCAATTGGAACAACTTCAAAACTCGTTTTTTTATCGAGCACGATATCAAAATCGTCACCTTTTATGTAAAAGCTGAATTCTGTCATTTTTCTAACTTCAAACTTGAATTCAAAAACATTTAAATTATCTTTGAGTATTTCAAGTGTATGTTCTTCTAACTTCTTAAAGTAATCTCTATCATATATACCAAATTTAATAGTTGTATCAGTTTTTGATCTTAAATAGATGTTTACTATGCAGGTACACGGTATTATAATCAAAAAGTTCTTTTCTAATTGTATTTGACAACCAACATCTTTTCCTTTAATCAACTTCCACCCAGTGATATTATCACTTTTTTTAAGTGGCAACGGTTCTACCAACAATGCAATATACTCTGAAGTTCGACTTATAACCTGTTGAAATAAGTCAATAACAAATTCTTTAGATGCATTATTTTTAGCTATTGGTCCTGGTTCACCAGTAGGTCCTTGCTTTCCTTCTGGACCTCGATCACCAGTTTCTCCTTTTGGTCCAATATCACCTTTAGATCCTTTTTTTCCAGTTTTTCCTTGTATTCCAACATCTCCTTTTGATCCCTGCAAACCAATATCACCCTTTGGTCCTTGTTCACCAGTTTCTCCTTTTGGTCCAATATCACCTTTCGGTCCTTTTGGACCAGGTGGACCTATAGATCCTCTTGGTCCTGGTATACCTCTCTTACCTTTGGGACCCACATCACCAGAGGGTCCTTGAAGAGCAGTAATAGACAAAACATCAAAATCGTTACTCCAGTAAACAAGAAATTGTTCCTTTGTAATCTTTTCATCCGTAAGTTTTTCTAAGGATCCTAGTTCATAAATATCATTTCTGTTAATATAAAGAGACATTGGACATTTTTCTTTTGATAATCTGTACGGTATGTAACCTAAAGCAATCGAAGATTTTATCTCAGTAATATAATCTCTGTATTTTCCAGTTGTTATGATAATTTTCCGAATTGATTGCAAATTTTTAAAAAGTTCGACATCACCAAGTACAGAACAATCTCCAAATTTATTAACCATGTTACCCCTTTTGCAGACAGAATAGGAATGATAGAGACAAGGAAATGCAAACTATTTAAGGTAATGCTTTATAGCTCTTGAATATAATGCTAGGTAATATGCTATACAATAATATATTTTACAATCTTCATACATAGTATTGTTAATTATTTATAATATTAAACCTAAAATCGGTATATCTTTAAAGGGGCTATTAGCTCCTAACAGTAATCCTTCACCATCATAGATATTTTCACCATGCTTTAGAAAAAATCCATCACCTTGCTGTAATGGAGGATGTGGGGATAAGTACAATCCATTTCCTTCAACAGGATCTGTTCTATAGCAATAATCTCCCTTTTGAAGGTATAAACCATCTCCTTTAACAGCCTTTTCTACAAGTCCAGAGAGTAATCCAGAACTTAATCCCGCTAATACTGTAGGTAATGCTCTCGCTGCTAGTCCAGCTAAAACAGAAAGAAGACCACCCTCATACGTGGTATTTGCTTTCAACTGTCGTTTACTCATATTAAGCAGTATATTCTTTCTACTATTCTCCAGCTTTGATATCTGTTGTTTTGTAAGTAGTAACTTTCCCTTTTCACCACCAGAATTTCCATTGGAATGAACAATAATACTTAGTTTATTTTTCTTTTTCTTCAAGGCAGTATGTAATCTTCTCTTTTCCTTTATAGGAAGGTATACATCATATTCTTTGTACATTATACTAACATTCACGCAAATGGAAACGAATCGTTAATGTTTCACCTTGTAGATCTAATGGATGATTACTTTGATCAGTCAACCAGGTTACCATCCTTTGTATAGTGTCAACGGTCAATGGAGAATATATTAAATTCTTTTGTACTTCAACAATCTTCTCTCCAGGAGAAACGTTAGGGAAGAATGAATAAATAATAGGTTCCATTTTTCCATCCTGATAAGCATTAGTAATAATATCAGTATGAACAAGAATAGAATTAATACGTAATATATCAACACTACGTTCACCAGAATGTATACCCTTTTTATAAATCTTCGAATCAAAACCAAGAACAGTATTTATACAATTAGGAATATTAAAATCTACTTCAACATTATTCTTGATGCAAAGGATACATCGTAATGTGTTTAGATTAGGCTTCAATGTAACATCCGTATTCCCAATCTCACTTTGAATCGCATCATTAATACCAACAATCTCATAACATCCTTTTGGGATGGTGATTGTTTTCCATGGTGATTTTACATCTGTTCTATACTTGAACTGATTATTTTTCTCATCAATGTTAGGAAAAGAATAGTATGTCTCTAGATTTAATAACGCCAACTCATATCGCTTATTCGGATTTAACTTGATAGGACGATTAAATGTAGTAATAATCTTCGAATCTGTACTCGAAACCAGTATCTGAAAACCAACCTTGCTTTTTGTATTCTCTATCAACTCTTGCAACTGTTTTCTCGTCTCCATCATATCAGCAACTAATCATCAGAATAGATTATCATCTAATAAGTAACATTCATCTTAGTACCATCGCTTTGGAATGTCAATATTCTATCACTAATTACCAATGCGTAAGCTTGTGTCTTATCAGGTACCGCTGTGTGAAAGACAGCTCGTAAATTCATATCCATTACACCATGTTTGATACGTTCAGGTTGTTTTGATATATTAATGACATGAAATGAGTAAAGGTTAATAAAATCAGAGGGTGAAATATTCGACTGTGCATTTTCCATACCATAATAACTAGGTAAAAACTCAGATACAGCATTGTACAGAGTAGCAATTTGATACTTTTCAAAACTCGTATTGTACTCGAGACTAGGATATGGGTTACCATTCAATTCAACCCAGACTCTCTTGGCGTTGCAGTTATCAAAAGTAGCTGTATTCTTCTCTTGATTACCAACTTTATCTGTCTGGAAGGCAACAATAACCCATCTTGGATTTTCAGGGGAGGTTCTAACTGTAAGACGCCATGAAAAGGTAGTGCTTTGTGGAACAGTTATAGTATCACATTGGTTCATACGGAATCCAACATCTATCCTTGCTTTAGATTCAATGATTTTCATTAGACTCAATTTTTCTTGATCGTTTGGTAATACTCTAGGCATATGTAGGGCAATCTTTGATAGTTTAACCTTTCCTTTAGCTATACCAACACCTCTAAAGATGGAATCATCATCACTTTGTCGAACTAGAGTAAGAACATGTCTTAAGCCATAAGTAATCTTGTCATAATCCTCAGTAAAGCCAAAGATATGTTTGAGTGGTATAATAAAACTGAAAGATCCATTAGGTGTAGGTCCCTTGATAATATAATTCTGTCGGGCTTTAAATCCAGCATTAAGAGCTTGATCAGCTTTATCAGAACTAGCTTTTGTCCAGCAATGGTTCATTCCCTGACTTGTTATATAATCTTCAGAATATTTTAACAATCCTTTAATAGTTGTTGCTTGACCAGGGTAATTCACACTCTCAATCTCATGGCCACTTAATTCATAGCGAATATTACTAAACAGGTACATCATCCCATTGTTTACTAATGACACTTTATCTTCATTACCATATGCAGTATCATCATCTTTAAGTAACTGTCCTTCCATTAAGAAATAGGCTTGTGAAGGATGAAAAAATTCATCCTGTGATTCAATGACTATTCGAATCTCCCCAGTAGTGTTTAAACTTGTTCCTGTAATAGGTTGATATGCAATGTATTCATAACGTCTAATACTTTCATCACTATCAAATGTTTCTTTGATTTGTAGAATATGCTCGTCATTCATGGTTGCTAATCATATACTATACCTTTACCAACAACTATTTTATTAATAGCTTCCTTTATCGCCCGACGATTCTTCTTTTTATCAAAACCACTCCGATTTTTGAATATACTTGCTGTCCTTTCGATTCCCTTCTGTGTAACTGCTTTAAGTGCGTTAGCTGAACCATCCACTACGGCATCTACAACTTTCTGTGTAATGTTTGGTTTGGTTGCACTATTTATAAGACGTTGAACATTATTCTTTATAACACTTCTTCCAAGTAGACTACTAAATATACTAGCACCACCGTAACGATACTTTCTTCTACCACAATAAGAAGATCCACCACGACGATATTTACGTTTTGTACTCATAATTTAGAGTTGAAAGCTTTGTATTCTTTTTCTGTTATACCATTCAAATCTCTTAATTGATCTAATACTGCTACTAGTTCATTTCGTGTAGTTGTATTTCCAGCTCTATATTCTCCCACTAATAAACATAGTTTCTTTTTGAGAGCTTTTATAGTACTGGGGAGGAATTTTATCCCACTACCTTCTTCTACACCATCTTCCGTCTTGAATTTATCCCACAATGGTTTTAAGATAACTCTCCATTTATATGATTTACTAGCTCTTGGATAGGGCTTGTTACGATCAAAATCCCGATAGAGAACATTGGTTTGACGAAGTAGGTTAGTGTACTGTAACAAATCACCATCTGTAAAGTCTTTTCCTATCACTCCTATCTGATCTTCCCTTACACCTATGATCAATCGCCATAAACCTACTGTACCATCGTAGACTTGACTTCCTACAACTATATCATCATTTTGTATGGTTACCGGTTTGCTTCCCATAAAGGTTTTACCATCTTCTTTGAAGACTATACCATAAGAACTATCAACATCTGGGTCCTTCGATAGAATTTTACTCTTCAATTCATCGAATAGTGTTACAGATTCCTCTTCTTTAGGTTCCTCTTTAGGTTCCTCTTTAAGTTGCTTATCAGATGCTTTAACTTTCTTTATTTGCTTGACAGTTTGAGCATTACTTTCAATGATAGGTTTGTACTGTCTTTCCTGCTCCTGTTGATAATTGAATTCACCTAACCGATCTTGGAGATCACGTTGCCGTAGTCGTTTCATTGTGGATACATAATCTTTAACCATATCATCTCGTTTCTTAGGATCTGTGATACGGTAGAACGACATCTTACTTGTATGGAAAGTAAAACTCATCTAAATTCTTTCTATATTTTCCATTATATTTTGTACTCGTTAAATCAATAGTAACAAAATCATATTGCTTCAACCAAATACCTTCACAAAATTCTTTGAATTCTTGTATATCCATATCTGTGCAATGATCTGCATGAATATGGTTAAGATTCTTCATATCCTGAGGGAATAATATGATGAAGTTAGTATTTTCTCTAATCGTTTGTCTTGGAAGTTTAAAGTATGACTGACTGATATAGAAGACATCACAATTACTATGACGACCACGGGTATAATAAGATTCTGCTTTTGATTGTTTCTCCAATAGACAATCATCAAGTATTAAAATATTTTTCTGATATTCATTTAATTCTGCTGGATCTGGTACACTCGAACAGTCACTATAAAAATCTGCTTTAATATCTCCATTAGCTACCCCTCCCTGCTTTATAAATTCATCTATAAGTTCCAAGGGATTACCACATATCTTATTCTGGTTTTTGAATATATTTGAAATTTGAGTCTTAGACAAACCGTTAGCATATGCTTTCTGAAGAATCTTATATTCCTGTTGATGCAAACTCTTTCCAAACACTTTTAAGCAAGTATAATCTAACCAATTAGGTTGAAGGAGAAGGTTTAACAGTAAAGTAGTCTTTCCACAGTTGCTCTTACCCACAATTAATCCACGAATGTTTGAAGGCAGTAGTAGTGAGTTTGCACGTTTTTCCTCTCGTGATTTCCAGGCATAGTTGTCACTGACTTCCATGTTTTAGTTCACTTAATGGTAGCCAAGAGTTAAAACTATTATCATAACCTTTCCACTTAACATATACTTCCTTTTGTCCATTGTTTTTATTATGTCGTCTCTTAAGTACCTTTTCGATACGATATATTGATTGTTTAGACTTTTGTAATTCCTGTTCATAAAATGTTCCCTGTATAGCATTTCCATTAAGATCTTCAATTTCATAAGTTGATGGTTTTGTATCTTTTACCATTGTAACAATGAATAGTTCTTCAGACCAGTTAGTAGTAAAACCTTTCTCAAAAGTCCTTTTCTTTTTGATAATACGTACACGATCACCTACTTTGTATTTTGGTTTTTTGATAAGTTGTTTCATATCCCCATATAATGATTCATATACGTGGTTAAAACTATCAGGGTTGATGGCTTTTAAGGGTGTTGTTTTTATAGATCGATGGTAGGTATTGTTATATTTTTTAACTAGCTCAGGGAGAATGTCAATATATTTATGAGTATTATTAGCTGTAAAGTACTTCCACATATTACGTTTCATTGTTCTATTCCACCGTTCAACTATTGATGATTTTTCTTCATTCTCTGTTGAATACATAACTATTTTTTTCTTATCAAGTAGACTTTGTAATGTTTTATTGTAGAACTCTCTACCTTTATCAACCCAGATTCTCGATGGTATACGATCACTAAATACTTTTTCAAAAGCATCAGTAACAGCTTTACCTGTCTTTGTTTTGAGTGGTACAATCCATCCATACTTGGAAAACACATCAATAATCATTAGTAAATACTTGTAACCTTGATTGTATTTAGCCAGAGGAATCATTTCTATCAAGTCAGCACTCCATATATCATCCACAGTCTTAGCGAATACCATTCTTTTTTGGAACTTACGTCTAATAGGTTTATGTAACTCATCTGCTAATTGATTACTCCATTGTATACCCCAACCCATTCTTCGTTTTGATTTTATGATGCTTTGTACTAATTTACGATCAAATTTTTCACGAATGTTTTCTGGTTTTAACACTTCTAACGCTGATATCATTTTATCATCACAATCTAACTTTCCTTTTTTTGTATCATGGTCTCGATAACAAATATCATGTTTCATTGAGATAGCATCTATCTTATTAAAGGGTTCTTGCCCAGATACTGGCTGATCTTGTTCATCGAGTTGTTTATGCAATGGATTAAATGGACCTGTGTATCGATGCGATGGTAAAACGAATCCTTTTCTAGGTTTGAAGGGTATCTTACCAATTATTTTATGAATATCCATAACGTTGACGGAGCTTGTTTAATACTTGTTGGAAACAGACTCCTTTCCCTAACTCTTCAAGTACAAATAAGCAAAGGTGACCACAGTTGGTACTATTTATATGTTGTACAATATCTGTATTCCGTTGTATAACAGCAATGTTCTTATTTATTTCATGTTTTGACTTTAGATATCTTTGTATTTCTATAGGTGTCACTTGCCCAAAAGAATCAAAATAGATACGCTGATCCTGATTCTTGTAATAACATACCCAATGCGTACCTTTTCCTGAAGAATTATCCAAATTAACTACTCCACATTCGCGCTCTAGCACTCCTGACTTAGGGAGACAATCTTTCATATATACATCACGAAAATAGGGTATGTATGCTTCCCTAGCATACCTAATAATATCATGGTTTGTAAGAGACGACATCATTACGCATTATTTAAAGTAATGCTTAATAGCTCTTGAATATAATCTGATAAACTAATCTAAAAACTTACACTAGTTGCATATACAATCATAATAATACCTATTTACAATTTTCATCAACTGTTTTTTGTTAAGAGCAGACTTCTTCTTCATATACTTTTGTAAATATTGTTCTAGATCCTGGTAGCATTTTGCTACTTTTCGTACTTCGAATATCGTTAATGGCATCTTTTCATTTATATGATTGAGAATATCCTCGTATGTAAATAGCTTGTACTGAATAGTACTATGAGAAGTTACAATATCTCTTAAAAGTTGGATGTCTTCTTTCGCTGAGTGTATATTACGTTGAGATGTAGAAAGTGTACTTAATCCAGGACGTTGATAACCACTCTCTCGAAAACCCTCCATACTGTCAATAAATTTATACTGATTAAATATACTATGATCGTAATAGTTCTTCATACAGTTTGTTATGATAAGAGGGTAATCAGATAATCGTGCTCCATGTCCCATGAGAATAGTTTGTGTATTAGAGTCTTCTTCCTCGGTAATAAATACTATAAGATTATCCATAACTTCATTAAACGAAGGACTTTTTCGTAGTAATGATAAATCCAGTGCACATAATTTTTGTACATAACGAGATACATTAGTTGGAATGTTTATATAGCTATGAAATATTCTATTACTACTACTTGAAAGACATGCTATTTCAAAGATATCACCTAGGTATAAATTACCTTCATTGAATTCAGTATCAATATAAAATATAGTCATTATACTTCAACGATATCGTAAGCGTAGTATGACCGTGTTGGATCTATTTTTGACTGCTGCAATCCATTTGATCTAATGTAGACATTTAAATCACCAGAATCTTGTACAAGTTCATCACATAATCGTTTCGGAGCCCATACGGTGTAACTATTATTTTTCTTATCAGATAACGTTAAAATCATACAGGTATCATCTTTCAGTTTTAGTAGCTTACGCTGATCAACATGAAATACTTTTCCAAAAGGTAGTTCTCGCCATCGAAGCGTCGTATATTTTTCGTGTTCTTTCTTTGAGGAGATAAAATCGTTGAACTCTTGAGTTGTTATAAAAGCCATGATTAGTTTTTATTGACTTCAGAAAAAATATTTTTACATCATATAAAGGGAATATTGCTGAAATCATTCTTCATAGATAATAAATGGAGTCACTTTTGATAAAATCAATCTTCACAATGAAATTCTCCTTTTGTTGAAACCTATCTTCACAATGAATTTTGTATTTGAACTTTGCTAATACAATCCTCTATAATGAATTACCTAATACTACTTTTTGAATAAATAGAATAACAATAGTAGCACTGGAAGTAATATAAGAAACCATGAATAATTAAATTCATCTAACATAGTTCTTGGATCAAATTCTATTCTTTCTAGCTGGAGAGTTAATATGTTTATTAACTTAGAAATATGATACCAACTTTTCTCTTTCAAATGTTTATCGAGTTCAATGCTAAACGCTAAAAGTGTTATTATATACTCTTTCTTGCATTGATAATGAAATAGTTCTTCACAAATACTTTTTATCGTAGAATCTAGGGTTTCTTTTGTAATATAATAAGATTGGATATTAATCTTAGATAGTTTTTTTCCATCTACAATCTGTCTACATATTTTTAAACAACGTGTAGAGTCTTTTCCCGCATTAAAATCAATGAAGAAATTTGTAAGATAGGAATGAATATTTTCTTTACATGTAGTCATAACGAACTTTATAATTCCAATGTTGACAAAGTATATTTTACAAAGAAATAATTTAGTGAATTAAAGACTTCGAGAAATTTTCAAACGTCTTAGTTATAGAATATGATGATGAGACATATTTTTCACACCATCAACTACTGTTTTGAATTGGTTATAAAAGAATTGATAATAATAAAGACGTTATTCATAAAATTGAATAATAACAACTATAGCTTATCTACAATAGAATTAATAATGAGAAAGATGTTATTCATAAATTCAAATAATATCAACTATTGCTTATTTTCAATAGAATTAGTAATGAAAAAGATGTTATACATAAATTCGAATATTACTAATTATTATTTGTAAAATTATAAATACTCTGGTCAACGTTGAAATCATTTAGTCGAGTTTTTCTTGTTGAAGAGTACAGTCTTATCTTTTTTAATGTAACTAAAAGAAACCTTGTTAACTACACTATACATTTGATTTTATTGTTGAAGACTATAGTTTATGAACATTCATTTATAAAAAGAAAGGAACTTGTTGGTTGAAATTGTTTAGCTAATTTTCTGCTTGAGGATTAGAGCATACTTATTTCATCATAAGTTAGATATTTAAACTATTACACATAAGAAATTACTCAAAAGTATTTTCAAGGTAAGTTGATTTGGTACATTTATAAAACTTTTATTCATAAAGATAATAAATAAGAATATTCTATATCTATTTCATATTATTTTTTTGTTCACTATCTTTATTTTAGATGGCTCATCAATGTAAGCAATGCAAAAAAAGTTATCAAGGGGTGTGGAACTTGAATAAACATTTTAGAAATCATCATCAACCGATGCAATGTACTCTTTGTAACGTTCTTTCTTATGGAAAGTTAGAGCATGAAAAGCATCAGCGAGCACATGGAGTTAAAAATGGTTTTGAGTGCAATCTATGTAGTAAGCTGTTTACGAGAAAAGATAGTTTGAAATACCATCAACGAACATGTGGAGATGGCATTATGTCTCCATATAAGAGACCATACACTTTGTTGAACCCGGAAATAACATTTGCAACTACGAAACGGCGTAGTTTAGAGCACCGAATTCAAACCGTTGACTCCGGGTTTAACAAGGCAACGGAGACTTATAGGATTCATTTTAAAAAAGATATGAGAACAGTAGATACTTTAAACATCCTCCAATCAGCAAGCTTTGCTATGGAGGATAAACTTTTTATGTTTAGGCAAAAAAATAATTCCTTTAAGTTTTGTTTGTCGGTGAGTGTTATTTTCCGAAAAGTGATCGATAATAATGTTATCACCGATCCTCCTGTTTGCTTAAGCTCACAATCATTTTCCACCTTTCCTTCCAATGACATTCATGAGCAATTA
>JAUPMH010168878.1:0-12894 GCA_032270665.1 Metridium farcimen
TTCCTTTTCCTCCCGTTCCTTTTCCTCCCGTTCCTTTTCCTCAGGCTAATAAAAGTTATAGGGCGTTTCACACGCGTTTACGCAAATATAAAAGGGCAATACCTGTACGTTAACGCAAGCAGTTGCGCGTCTCACCGCAAAGTTTCTTAAAGGATAAAAAGTCTATATTTGCATCCGTATTGACGCAGATTACCGTCAAATCTTCTCGCGATAGTACGATCAAGCACAGGAAGACCAGGCTTACTAAGGAAATACTTAAGGGTAAATCCTGTGTTAGATATATTAAGAAAAACCACAGACACAGACACACACTACAAAAGACGTTACGAAAAAAACGCAATAAATCCTTAGATATTTTAAGATAAATTACAGTCCATGCACGGATGTTGCGGGCGTCTGATTGATGGCGTGCATGCATGTATAATGTCTGTTTTGTAACATCCTCTTACTCCAAAAAAACGTTACGTTAAACCCCGCAATAAATCCTGTGTTAGATATATTAAGAAAAACCGCAGTCCATACACGGATGCTGTGGGCGTCTGCAAATGCGTTTCAGATCAGCAATTCTTGATTGATGTAGCACATTAAGTATTACGCTATGTTCTATAACATTTTCTTACGACAAAAATGCTACGTAAAAACCCTCAATTGCTAAATTGACCACGTTTGGTACAGCTATATTCTAGCTATCACAAGCTGCCTGGATAACACTCGGCAAAGGGTCAATGTGATTTTTTTAGCAAAGATTCTCACTTTATGCACGCGTTTTAATGGCTTTCATGTCGCAGACGAGGTTATAGTGAAAAAATCTTCATTTTCTACAGATTGTACTTGTAATCTCCCAAAAGCGCCGGCATCGTTTTAATTACTATCTCGATAGGATTTACTTCTAAACACCGCGTCATTTAAATCTCATATAGTGAAAAAAACTCTTCATTTTCTACAGATTGTACTAGTAATCTCCCAAAAGCGCCGGCATCGTTTTAACTACTATCTCGATAGCTTTACTTCTAAACACCGCGTCATTTAAATCTCATTAGCTTGGTAACGATCCAGATGGGCAAAAGTGTGCGTCCTATTAGCGACCC
The DNA here is from genome assembly GCA_032270665.1 of Metridium farcimen. Taxonomy (NCBI): domain Eukaryota; kingdom Metazoa; phylum Cnidaria; class Anthozoa; order Actiniaria; family Metridiidae; genus Metridium; species Metridium farcimen. The sequence goes on from JAUPMH010168878.1 coordinate 1,089, forward strand.
GGCGTTAACTATGCAATTGAAAGATTGATTGAATTAATTGATAATCGAGTTTGGTTTACCCTGAGGGACAGTCTGAAATCTTTTAGCAAACTCCCGACACATGTACAAATACTCCAGTTTTATGTTATCTATAGCACCGCTGTACAATTTGTCAAAAGGCGCATTTTCACAGGGGTAATCTCGATTCGGAGTGAATTTAATTGTGTTTAAAAAGTTTGAAAGATTGATTGGTAATTGAGTTTGGTTTATACCCTAAGGGACAGTCTGAAATCTTTTAGCAAAATCCCGACACATGTACAAATACTCCAGTTTTATGTTATCTATAGTACCGCTGTATAATTTTTCTCATGTGACAAAAGGCGCATTTTCGATTCGGAGAGAATTTAACTGTGTTGCATGAAGATTGATTGAATTGATTGATAATCGAGTTTGGCTTACCCTGAGGGACAGTCTGAAATCTTTTAGCAAACTCCCGACACATGTACAAATACTCCTGTCCAGTTTCATGTTAATATCTATAGCATTGCTGTACAATTTGACAAAAGGCGCATTTGCACAGGGATAATCTCGATTCGGAACACTAGAACTGGACAAACGCAGCCCACATCACTGTATTTTCTTACCGGTAAATTATACAAACGCAAATCACCACTTCGTTACGCAAGTTGTAAAAATGCAGTCTATTTACGTGAATCATACAAATACTAGAAATGTATAAACGCAGCCCACATCACTGTATTTTATTACGTAAATTATACAAACGCAAATCACCACTTTGTTACGCAAGTTGTAAAAATGCAGTCTATTTACGTGAATGATACAAACACTATAATTGCACAAACGCAGGATACATCACTCAGATCACTGTATTTTATTACGTAAATTATACAAACGTAAATCACTACTTTGTTACGTAAATTGTAAAAACCGCAGTTAGTTTTATTTGTAACGTGAATAATACACAAACTAGTACGTACTGGACAGACGCACGCATACGTAAACTATATTATGAAATTCAAGGAGTTTTATTCGCTCATTGAGACACGGAATCTCAAGAGTGATAACCTCTTGTTTGGTTCTGAATCACGATGATATTTATTGAGGTCAACAAGAAAAGCAGAATATGAATTGAACTTGGATTCTAGTCAGAACTTCTTGAGACTTGGTTCGAGCATTAAAAGGCTGCATGTCTAATAAATGTTTTCGATTTTCAGATTTAAAAAATCAAGAGCTTAGCGTTAAGGATATACAGGACCTTAATCTGTTGTTTGATTTAGTTTGTTTAAAAAAAACCCGTGTACTTTGAGGTGAATTGTGTCCTGTATATCCATAAGTGGCGAGCTTTTTCAACTCGTCAGTGTTAGTTTTAAAGAGATATTTTGCAACTAGTACAAGTAGCACTATATTGATTTCAAGGAATTTTAGATTGAAAGAGATAAGTATTTTACCCTGAGAACAAACAATTTTTCTCTTATCCCTAGAGCGACGAGGGTAAGAACAAAAATCCGTGTCCGCTGCAGGGTATGGGTAGCAACAGCAAAGGAGCTCATTTCACAATACATTTCTGATGTTTGACAAATGGAAGTTGCAGACGAAGTATCTTGAACTCATGACGAAGTATAAGAAGGATTAACAAGTCAAAGACGCTCTGGACAAGTTTGGAATTCCCCTGAGGAGACCAGCCAAGCTTACTTTTAGCAACAAAGCAGAGTACAAATGACCCTTAAAGGTACGGATTCATGTTACATAACTGTTTTTAAGCCAGAACCCTAAAAAGACCCTAAAAGGTACGCACAGGAAATATTTTCAACCCTAAAAGGTACGCCGATCACCCCTACCACTTGGACAAAGGGAGAACCAGAACCACCCCTCCCCCCCTGGAAAGGCTTAGTCAAGAGATATGAGTTCTACTTAAGGGCTGCATGACTAGCTTGATGCATTAATGGAAGTTCAAGCAAATATCTCTTGAAATCTCAAGAGAAAATTCCTACTTGTAAATATGGTATTCAAGTTCAATGATTTGGAATTTCTTAGCATTTTCAGGGATACTATCTTTCATACGAGCAAGGATCAGTACTGAATTCCTTAAAAGTTTTCTTTGAAAAATAAGTTTTAAAATACTTGGTTATTGTGCGTTATTTTCGAACGTTCGATCAATATTAAACACGGTCTTAAAATGTTCTGGAATGTCTGATCAAGCGGCTTAATTTGTTTGTGTATTTAACTAATTTGCCTGCTCGTTATTGACAGGGTTTACGTCATCACCAGTCACAAAAGCACCGCAATCCAGAACAGGACAGTTTGCAACGGAAAGGCGTTTAGTGAAGATATTGAAGATAAAATTGAATTAAATTAACTTAAAATCCAATCTTTTATCCAATTTGCTTCTATAATAACCGTGACACAAGATGTACAAAGCCTGAATAGCGCTATTCACCGGATAAATCACTATTCAACGGATAAAACCTATACAAATTCTATACACTGGATAACAACGTTCAACTGGCCCCTGGACAATTACAATTTTGCGCATTTTATAGTAATACACTTTAGTTGGAGAAATAATCGATAAAACTTAAAAAAAAACACTTTATGCCAAAAAGAGGACCTCTGATGAATTTAAAAGAAAGATCTTTCCATTAAAACTTGTTTATGTTATAAAGTGTAAATCAAATCTATGTTATCCAATTTGATTGTGTATTTAATCAATTTACTGTCAATTTGCGCCGCAAGCACGAACGATCGCTAAAAGATAAAACTGAAACACTCGAGAAGCTACGCTAAAGGGTTATTTTAAGATCTGAAAGATAAAATCCAATTTAATGGACTATAAAATTAATATACTAGTTCTATAAACACACTTGTACGTTTCCGTAAGCAAATGCGTAATGGATAAAACGCTGCGCTGCGACGTAAATCAGTTATTTAACGTTATTTACAGATAAAATACGTGTTGCGCATTTAAATCAGTGTTTGTTTACAAGTGATAAAAGATGTCTATATAGCCGGCCAGTAGCTACAACGCAAACCAGTTATTTTAAGCCGGATATTATATATACTAAGAATGTAGATATTTCACAATTTAGTAAACTATAATAAATAGCAGATAATTATTACTAAATTACGTTTTTAAGGCTTACCTGGCTGTATTGATGCAGTTGAAAGATCGTTCCTAAAATTGCACCGTCCACCATCGCAACTGGTTTGACTCTTTACCTTCAAAGCGCTGACAGTACACCAACACAGTATAGCATACAGACTCGCCAATAAACTACCTTTCATCTTAGAGCTCTTCTAATAAAATCCTTGTATTTCAAATGCAAAGCTTGACTATTATGTAAGTATGTTCTAACACCGGTTGCTTGTGCCTTATAAAATCTTAATTCTCAGCGTTAAAGTTCAAATCTTATATTTCCAACTGTATAGAAAGCTTGCTATATGATAGAGTCTGATCTAAAAGTGCAACTGATAATCTTGTCCTATAAAATTACTCTACCGTTCTATCAATGCAAAAAGTCTCGTATTCTTAATTCTGAGTCAGAACGAAGCACCGCATATGTCGTTCCTAATAAAATCTCTTCTGTAAACGATAGGTCAGTGCACGAGTATGATCTAGAAGGGCACGCGTCACTGTTCTTGCTCTATAAAATCACTACAATGTAGTTCTCTGCTTTTACAATCTTTTGTACGGTGTCGTCCGCAAGCCTCAGCTGTATCAGTACAGTCTAATCACTGTACAGTTCGTCACATATAAAAGGGATAAAAGGCCAAGCTTTGCACGAGTGTGAGCTATAATCTGGAAGGCAAGTACTGATATTCCCTTATACAATCACCACCACGATGTTCTCTGTAAAATAAGTCGTGCGCTTCTTCTCCAGGTCTACCATATGAGTGTGTTCGTAGTGTCCGCTGTGTTATTCTACGGTTCTAATCGTAATTTGAATCCTGGGCTACTCACTTAGCTCCGGAAAGACCTATAAATATCATGATGGAATCAATTTTCAAGGATCTGAAGCGCCGCATGACAGGGGTGGACTCATTGACTTTAAAAACTTTGAGTGGACATCAATGTGGTTGAGGTTTGTAGCTTTGTAACTGAGCTTAGTCGTTCTCAAGTATGGTGATATAGATGGATGATAACAACAACGATGGCTAATAAGTGAAAAGGAATATATATAAATGTATCAGTTTAATATGCGCGCGTTCTCAAACTTTTCGACCAAAATCTTCCAAAAATGGATAATAAATAATTACATTTAGTAGTTATATAGATTTATGATAAGACGACGAAGGCATTTACTGGCAATGAGTGAAAAGGGACAAATATAAATGTATTTTTAAACTAGTACACGCGTTCTCAAACTTTTCGACCAAAATCTTCCAAAACTGGTGACTGAATAATTACATAAAGTAGTTAGTATAAATAATTACATTTAGTTAGTATGGTGATATAGATGGATGATAAGAAAGACGATGGCTTATGATTGAAAAGGGACATATATAAATGTAAATTTAATATGCGCGCGTTCTCAAACGTCTCGACCAAAATCCTCCAAAAATGGATACTGAATAATCAAATTTAGTAGTTCTTATGCTGCTAAAGATCAATGCTTTGCGTGCATCGAGACGAAACTAAAAGCTAGAGAGGAGGTCAAGGTATATTTGAAAACGCGCGCTTACCCATAAGTCTCGACCTAAATCTGCAAAACTGGTAGCTAGTGCCAGCTTTAAACATGGTTAGCCCTTCTAGAGCTCGAAACGCCAGTAACGTATTATTTTTTTAATATTTGATATCTTATATTGCCTATCGTTCATATTTAACACCAATGCAGCCTATACTAGTTTACTCGCTATAGTTTTCATTCATGGTCAGTAAAGTGATAAGGTATATAGTGAGTGAAGATATATATAAATGAGATCAGGCGTGGTACGCAGGAATGAAAGGCTAAAAAATACCGTGATATTTGAATAGATAATACAAAATACATGTGACTATAATATATGGTCTATAAGATACTTGAGGGGGCATATTGAGGGGTAACTGAGGTTGGCATTTTGAACCATTTTTATATTAAAAAGTTAAAACAGACAATGCCATGCACTTAAGAAAACATTCTTGTTGTCGATGGTTAACCAAGGGTAAAGCATGATCAAGAGAAAAGTTGGCAACATTTTAAGACGACATTTATATGGTGCAAATCCACGAATATATATAAAATGCCGATCCAAAAATACTTATTCTCGCGGCGTTTTTAAACAAAGACCAGAGAGTGAAAACAATACTCAAAATAGGTGTGGTTTGGTGTGAAAATACATTCACGACAAAGTGGCTGCATGTGTACACTGTCTGGCTTAAAGCAAATACTTACGCAAGATATTGGTATGTAATTGTATTTTAGGATTTGTGCACGTACGAAATGTCAGTAAGTTTTACCTATTTTTTTAACCAGTTTACCTTTGTTACTACAAAAGTATCCTTAGAAACGACACTGTCTACAAGTTATCGTGTTTAATTGCATGCAACATAGTTAATTAACTATTATCTATGATTGCAATTTTAAAAGGAATCCTCTGTATTTTTTATACAAATTTCCAAAAGGTTAACGTGAAAAATAGAACTTCCATGAAAAGAGAAGAGTTATTATTAATTCAAAAACCAAAAAGAACGTGAATATAGTCTGGGGATCTAGAAAAGAGGTATGACTTAAGAACTGCATTTTTGCGGTATTTAGTGTCGGGAAATGGAAGTCTAAAGTGTATTATTTCAGTTGAGTCTGTTTGTGTTGCGTAAGTAGAGGCTTCCTGACTGGTTTTCCTGTCTTCTATTAAAAGCCTCCCGTTGGTGATCATGGCAATCACAGAATGGTGCTTATTAAATCTATTATAAAATATATGAAATACTACGCGCGCTCTGATTGGCTGGCTGGCTACCTTGCTACGTTTAGATCAGAGACACGCTACGTGAAGTTAAAAAATATTTTATAAAAAGCAATATAAAACGTCCGCTTGTGTCTATATACTGTGATATCTTCTCGGATAAGGACGTAAAGCCGGAGGTCCCGCCTGCCTTCCTTCACTCTAACTCAGTCCTATAAAAGGTGGACGTAAAATATCCTGTTGTGTTCTTCGAAAAGAGCAGGGGATTGTCTCCCGGCACAGCAGTCAGGTCTCAAACCAGAGCATATAAGCTTCGATGTGAGGGACTGCTCTCAGTATGGTAAATAAAAAAAAATATTAACACTCTTGCTATTCTTCTTTTGTATTTAGATTCTATTATATTTTCCTTTTGTTTTATATCTTTACACTTGTCTTAATGTATTGTCAATCTAGTTCGATTTAGCTATATATTTGCATATAGTTCTTGTAATTCATTTACCTGATGATGTTGTCGAGATGCCAACGAAACGTTGTCTTTTACAGTTAGCTTTCCTTCTTAATTGTTTATCAAATAGTACCTTTATCAAGATTAACACTCTGGGAGCTTTAAAGCACTAACTAGCGGAAATCAAAGAAACACTCGACTACGCCTCTTTGCTTTCTTTTCGACTTCCTTCGTAGAAGAGAGAGAGACAACTTCCTCTGCTAGCAGGGTAGCTCCCAGCATGTTTATATCACAGTATATATAGCGCACCGTTTTATGTTTCTTAAATCGATATACCTCGTAAGAGCAGAAGGCTAGAACATCGACTAGTGAGAAAGTATTGGCAAGTAAAATTTACTTTTCTTCCGTAAAATATATCTTCCGTACGTAAACCAGTATATATGAAAAGTATCGACTAGTAGAAAGTATTAGCAAGTAAATTTTATTGTTCTCACGTAACATATATCTTCCGTACGTAAACTTATATATGAAAAGTATCGACTAGTAGAAAGTATTAGCAAGTAAATTTTATTTTTCTCACGTAAAATATATCTTCCGTATACGTAAACTTTAACTTCCGTATGTAACATTCATCTACCCTACGCGTAAAATGTATTTTATGTTACATGAAGGGAATTTTTCTCTGTTTGCAAATAGTAGTACATAGCCATTCTTATAAGATGCAGTACACATACGGAAGGGTGGATTCGTAGGGCGTTGAATTCCATTTCTTCTAGAAAGTAAAAGACCGCACATCATATCGAACAAGTAGTTCAAGTGAAATGTCCGGTAGGGAGTGACGGGTTGCCACCCACAACTTGTAGAGCTAGGAATTCATGAAATGTAAAGAGCAATGCGTAAAACGCTGCAAGCGAGAATAAAACGTAGCAATCTAACGTAATCGTTCAGTCAGCATTTTGTTTATAGAATTTTAGCATCTCAGTATTTTCATAAGAAAATGAATTAAGAGTAAAGCATTTATTCTGGGGGAGTTAGGTTTATATAATTTTAATTTTGTAAAGCGCATTTGATCATTCTTATAGAAAATGCGTTATATAAATCAATAAATTATCATTTTTTTAATAATCATTAACACATATACACACAAAATTTACAATTAAAGAATGTCACAATAAATGTGACACACGATATTGATAACTAATAGTCTAACAGAGAAAAAAATAACACACAAACAATTTACAATTTTAAAAAGAGTGACACAATAAATGTGACACACGAGAAGACAATAATTCATGTTATTTACGTTTATTTTATAATATCTAAACTTTAATATCCTTCTAATTTAAACTACACACACATTCACAGAACCAAAAAACATATACATAAGAAAAAACGGAAAAAGAAGAGGAAGAGAAGAAAAGAAGACTCTTTGTTTATCTCTCTGGATCCTGAACATTGAGCAGGTTTAGTCTCAACTGCATGCGATATATATATTCTTGGAATGCACGTTTTCATGAAGAAACAAGGTGTTTTTCAAGAATACCCAAGTTTGGCTTGCTATCTATTCCTTGATGAATTCATATATGTCGAATCGAAGTTACATCAGTACTAAAGAACTCTCGAATGTATGCGATATTTTCTTGGAATGCATGCACGTATTAATAATTACTGAAACGGTTTTTTCCAAGAATACCAAAGTTTGGTTTGTTATCTACTCTTTGATGAATTCATAAATGTCAAATCAAATCGAGGATTAGGCAATATAATCCAGAACTCAACACTGATCTATTTGAGCATCGTTGATGCAGGCAGACATTAGGAAGTGGTTTAACTCCATTATATGCCTATTTTGGTATCTTTTGTACTTGACTGGTATATCAATTGCAACTAATAAAACACCGGGTCAAGTGTATGGTTTATGTAGAATCTAGAATGTCTTAAATCCCTCTTTTAGTCACATCAAAAGCCTATGTTTAAGTGGTTTTGGTTTCCCTCGCAGCCATTGAATTGAATGGGACCGACAAAAAAAACTGGAATGGGGATTAGTGGTGACTGTTTCAGGATTCGTTGGAATTTATTTGAAAATCCCTTTTTCATTTCCTGGATAATGAGTCGTTAGATACTTCTTAATAGGCACCATGTTTTAATACCAATGCTCTTCACGAAAATAATGATATTTGCATTCAGAGGTTTGACACTCTCCCCGCCTCCAACCCTCTTTCCTACGAGGAGACCGTAGGGGGAGGGGTGGGGGCGGCTGTACACATGCTATGATGAGATATGTTGATGATGATTTACGTAAAATAGAATATCCTCCTCACGTAAAATATATCCTCCATGCGTAAAATAGAATATCCTCCTTACGTAAAATAGAATATCCCCCTAACGTAAAATAGAATATCTTCCTTACGTATATATATATATATATTTGTCCGAAAACGTTGACTATTAACTAGTTAACTAGTGAGACATTGAATGACTATAGTATGGATCGTGGATCATTCACTTTATAATATAGCAAAAAAAAAACTGTAGGCATGTATGTAGGCTTATATGTTGTACAGATTACTTCCTGGTATATAAGGTCAGAATCAAACAATAATATCATACTATCCCATTAGACTGATAAGGTGAACTGAGTAAACGCGGCTTGTTCTCTTTGCGGTACCGTAAGCGCCTCAAAGCTTAATTTATAAAACGGCTTTAGATTATATACTATACAGATGTAATGAATGTTGATTTAAGGGTAGGACCATTTGATATTTGATGGTGGGGTGGGTTAAATCCTCCCGTCCCCCCCAAAAAAATCATATCGTATCCTATTAACACCAATCCCTTTCACGCCGCCATGAACAAGTTTGGGGAAAATTGCAATTTTTGGTTGTTCAAAAACCAAAAACAAATTCGAGCACAGTATTACAGAAAAAGAAATGATGCATAATAAAAGTGACAAAAAATATTCGTGCAAGTTGGAAAAAAAAAAAAATTCCTAAACAACCACGAAGGAAAAAAAATTCCTACACAAAATAAATTGCCCAGCCCCCCACCCCCCTCCCCCTAAAAATCTAATGGTTCGTCCCTTATATCAAATACAGATGTAATAACTGTTGATTTATAACAGTTAAAGATGTGCGGCGTTTGAAAGGTTATTAGATAAGTTTATTTAAACATACCGCAATGTACTTAGATTTGAGGAGGATTGTTTTTTTCTGGTTTCATGTGGTTTACAGCATCAGTGTTTCTGAAAACACAATTGGAATAGATATGTACCACAATTAGAGGTGAAATAGCTAGTGTGTGCTACGGCGGTGGAATGTACAATGGCCCGGAGCCCTTTAAGACTAGTTTGGGCTGCATCATTATTTCTGTGAAAATTTGAAGCAAAACGTTATGAGAGAACTGCTAGTGAACAAATGAAGAGGAGAGGTACAGATACATGAGAAAAATATCATATGCCCTTGGCGGGAAATGGAGAATAGAGGGACTACATGACGGAGAAACACAGTTACAAAAAACCTGGGATAATATGTAGAACTTTAATCTGTTTTACGAACAGTTTTACGAAGAATAAATCAGTAGGGTGCTTTTAGACATTTTGGACGATGTATTCTCATGATCGCAGTGAAATTTAAAAGTTACAAATAAAAATTCGTACGTTTGTTATAACCTGAAATAGTATCTCAAAAACGGAAAATAATTTTTTTAAATCTTACGTATGGCATTTTTCATCCTACACCCAAATTCTCAAAATCCGGAAATTCGCATCTCATTAAAAATTCCTGATCGACTTTACATTGCCGCCAATTTTAAGCCGGAAACAACGCGCGTGCAATTTGCCGCCAAAAGTTGCTAAAAATTCCTCAGACGACTCCCAGACAAGGAACACTCCTGAAGAAAATTACTTCCGGTAAAAATTAAAGGTTAATTTGAATAGATACACCGCAAAGGTCAATGTCACGGGAAGTGTTTCGAGAGGAAACAAATAAGGAATAACTTTCCTAATATGGAATTGGCCTTGCAACCAGCATGCTTTGTGCGCATCATAGAGGATCAATTTTTACAAAAGAAAATGTGAATCAAATTTTAGTTTCAAATATAATATGAAGTTCAATTCTTCGTGACAAAGGATCAACACAGCCCATAGTAATATAACCTCTATTTGAACAATCACTATTAGCCTGCTTAAAGGCTCTTCGGGGAGCCCGGTGGGGGAGGGGAAAGGTAAAGGAAGGCAATAATGTAAAAGCAAGTTGCACGTTAGCCTGCGTTGCCGGCGGTCTGCGTGATAAGGGAGAGAAGGAAAAGGAAGAGAAAAAAAGGACCTTCCTTCTCTCAAGCATGTTAAGGCGTGGGATTTTCGGAAATCTTTGAAAAATGATTTCTCATTCAATCTTTGATGCACAAAGCTGAAATTTGGTTTTCTGTTCACAATTGGGTTCTTCAATGATTTGGTGGTGATGTTGATGACAGAAAGTGGTCACGTGACCATTCCTCGCAACCCCGCAGACCGCCGGCATGTTAGTTGCACGTAATCCCAGTTAGTTATCCAGCGTCATTTGTTTTATCACAGGTAGATCATACAAGTATTGTGAGTTGAATGTTAATGCTAGTAAAAATACAACTTCTTAATTTCTTATAAGTGTCTTTCTTGGTGTTCAATAGCGATTTCAAGTCATTTTACCGATTTTAATTAAATCTCCCCCTCCCATGTAGAGGGCTTCCTGTGATTACACAAATAACATTTTATCCTTCACTTGAAAGTGCAAGTTGTTCTTTTTTATTATGACTGACATATGAAAAAAAAAAAAAATTCAAAAGCTTGACAACGACTGCGCAATATGTTGACCTGGTAACGACATAACATGACGTCATATGGAGAAAGCGCGCGCGCATTAATTCGAACCCAGGAATTAATTTCAGTTGTGACGTCATAAAGGTTGGTTGGTTTGTAAAGAAAGAAACACGATGCCTTCGCTAGGGCAAGTGTTCATCTTTCTTGTAGCGATCCTTGTACAGTTTCCTGTGTATATATTGGTTAAAATTCACATGGCAAACGATATGACACATGGTGAGGATATAAAAAAAAATTATTGGAAAAATCGCAAATCCAACTTATACAAGATTCTTTGAAAATTATGAAGTTCAGACGTAAAATCTGAACGAAAAAGCGCAAATCCAACTTATAAAAGATTCTTTGAAAATTAGAAAGTTCAGACGTCCAACTTTTACCGCGTCGAATCTAATTGCCTTGAAAGCCAGCGGCCAAGAAAAGGCCGATAACTACCATATAAGATATTAGCTCTTTTGCTTAGTGCCTTGCTTAGTGTGTTACGTTGAGTTTACATACTTCTACTAGTTTCGAGGAAAACAACGCTCGAACCCAAAAGAGCAAAAACAAAAAACCTTCAAAAATGAAATGGAAACTAGCGAGTAAACTAGTATAGGCTGCGTCGGTGTTTGATATAAACGATAGGTAATATAATG
>JAUPMH010169100.1:0-12889 GCA_032270665.1 Metridium farcimen
AAATTCAAATTCAAATTCAAATTCAAATTCAAATTCAAATTCAAATTCAAATTCAAATTCAAATTCAAATTCAAATTAACACAATTCAAAATGTAAATTAGGTATCGGAATCAGAAACAGATCTCAAACACAATTTAAAATGTAAATTAGGTATCGGGACCAGAAAGAGAAACAGATCGAATTCAATATTTTGAAACTACATTAAAAACGAATTAAAAGAAAACAATTCAAATTCTGAATCAACTGATGATATGAATGTAATTCATAGCTCATTGAAAATACAACTGTGAAACAGAAAGCAAATTTTCTTCAATTCTCAAAATCAAACCTTAAAGAAAACAATCTTTTCTTGAGATTTAATTAATTAAACACATTCTCGAAGTAAAATAATTTAAATTGGAAAACCACTTAGAAAATTTTAACAAATTAAAATGTTTCAAATTGTAAGAACACTCCAAATTAATCATATTTCATTCCCAAATTGGAAAGATCAAACTTGATATCAGAATAACAACTGCAACTTAAAATTGAGACTCTAATATAACAGCTGGCTATAAGATAAAGATCTTCGTCATTATATTGATCCATAAGTCAAAATTGACCCCTACAGCTGGTTATAAGATAAAGATCTTTGCTATTATATTGGTCCATTAATCAAACTAATTAAAGTATCCATTTTTTATGCTGACATCAGCAGACTAAAATCGCATAAAAGCTGAAACCCTTACCAATCAAGTCACTTAATCGCTAAGACGTTTATTGTTAAAAATGAATTGTGATAAATGTGGAAGAAGTTTTACAGACAAATCTAATTTGGAAAGACATAAGAAGACACATGGAAAGCCAAGAAAGTATAGATGTAAAAATTGTAATAAGACTTTCAAAAAGAATTGTGATAAAACTTATCATGAGAATAATTGTCGTCAAAATGGAAATAGTAATTTGGTACTACCTGAAGCAAGTAAAGAAGTTACAGGAAATGGCTTTAGAATTGAGAAGGTGAATTCTGCCTTCAGAAAAGCAAATATTACGTGGAAATTAATATACGGTAAAAACGATGGAGCAGATTATGTATCTATTATAAACTCTTCATGCTCAACTATGTCATCTAAGCTAGAAGAATATAAAAAAGAAAACCATGCGCTTAAATTCAATATGACAATACACGTAAAGTTCGAGCAATCTACGGATTCTTCAATCGTAACTAATCCACCCGTAGTACTGGTTTCAGAGCAATTTGAAGTTTATTTACATACAGATATACCTGAATTGTTGAACATTATAGCAAAACAGCTTGAAAATAGAATAGAAACTTATGAAGGAACTGGAAGTGGTTGGGTTATCGCAAATTTAGTTTCATTAGATACAACAATATGGCAACTTGATCCTCTACGTGCATCTTCTTATCATGCACTACCAAAATGGATTCAAGATACTCTTTGTGTTCTTAATATAAAAAACAATGACCAGCTTTGTTTTAAATATGCTGTCTTGGCTGGTTTATATCTACCAAAACTAAACAGAAGGAAATGCAGCACATATTCGTATCCTTATGCAAACACCTTGGAAGACACACCAGAAGACTTTAGTATGCTTACATTTCCAGTGCCATTGCGAGAAATTTCAAAATTTGAAAAGATGAATAACATTTCTGTAAATGTATATGGTATAGACACTAGTAAAACTCTTAGAAAAACAACGCGAGGAGATAAAATAAAAAGTAATACAAGTTTAAAAAGAAAACGTAAACGTCCAGCAGATATACACAGTACAATGAAATCAAAAAAACTACGAAGACCAAATTTTATAGATGAAGAAGCCGAGTGTAGCGATGATGAGGATGATGAGCATGATGATGGAAATGATGATGCACATGATTTTATTGATGATAGTAAAGAGATAGAGGATAGTATTTCTACGTACCATCGCATTGATAATGACAATAATAAAAAACAATCAACGAGTTTATTAAAAGAACAGACTCATCAATCAACGACTGTTAGTAGCAATAAAGATAAGAAAAATGATCGGAATATGATTTATCCTTTACGTGTAACCGATAAAGAATTACACCGTCATGTCAATTTACTACTGACAGAGTTAGATGGAGTCTGGCACTATTCGACGATAAAAAATTTCAGTGGATTTATACATGCACAATATTCAAAACATAATGGAAGTAGGACATTTTATTGCTACTCGTGTCTCCATGGCTTTCAAGGGAAAAAAGGAGAAAATTCTCGTAATAAATGTAGTCGACTTCAAGAACATATAAAATACTGTAAAACACAAAAACCGCAAAAAGTTTCCTATCCAGAAGATAAAACTCTAAAATTCGAAAACATTCATAAACAATTAAAACAACCATTTGTTGGATATGCCGATTTTGAATGCACATTACAAAGAACAACTGATAAAAACGTATCGACTGGAATATGTGACAATTCTGATCACAGCAAAGAATTTTCTTATCAAAACCATATTGATGCCTCTTACTTCACTAAATTTGTCTCCATTGATCCTGAATTCAAATTAGACGAGAATGAATTTTTCAAGTTTCCACAAATAGAAACATACACGGGAAATAATGCTGCTGAACACTTTATTGATTATGTTCAAACTGTTGCTGAAAAAATATTTCAAAAATATATTCAAAATCTAAAAGCTATGATATTTACGAAAAATGACGAAAAAAACCAAGAGAAATCCACTCACTGTCACATATGTGAAAATAAATTTTTCTCAACTGATATAATTGTACGTGACCATTGTCACATAACTGGTAAATACAGAGGAGCAGCACATCAAAATTGCAATCTTAAGTATAGAATTAATTCAAAATCATGGAAACTACCAGTCTTTTTTCATAATTTACGTGGCTACGATGGTCATCTATTAATCAAGGCAGTTAAAAAAAGACATGGAATGATACGCGTAATACCAAACAATATGCAGAAATATCTTGCCATCAGTATTGGAAGAGTACAATTTCTTGACTCGTTTCAATTTACAATGAAACCACTCGACAAACTTGTAAGCACAATTAATGATGAAGACTACATTCATACAAAAAAAATATTTTCTGATGAGGAAGAATTCAATTTAATTAAACAAAAAGGTATATTTCCATATGACTACTTCGATTCGTTGGAAAAATTACATCAAAAGTCATATCCAACAAAAGAACAGTTCTTTAATACACTTTCAAACAAAGAGTGTACTTCAGAAGACTACTTAAGGGGTAAAAATATATGGGACAAATTTAACTGTAAAACCATTAAAGACTATCACGACTTATATCTGAAATGTGACGTTCTTCTACTTACTGACTTTTTTGAAAAATTTCGTACTGAATGTCTGGAAAGTTATGGAGTTGATGCTGCACACTACTTTTCTGCACCTGGTATGGCATGGGATTCTGCTTTTAAATTGACAAAGATAGAGTTAGATTTATTAGATAACGAAGAAATGTATACTTTCTTTGAAAGATCGATTCGTGGTGGAGTATCACAGATTTCCAAACGCTTTGCAAAAGCAAACAATCCTAGTTGTCAAAATTTTGATCCATCAAATCCATTAAGTTTTCTAATTTATCTAGATGCTAATAATCTTTATGGGTGGGCAATGTCTCAATATTTACCAACTAGTCATTTTCGTTGGTTAACCGTAGAAGAAATAAATAATCTTAACATTTATTCATTAAATGTTCTTGCAGAATATGGTTACATATTTGAAGTTGATTTGGAGTATCCAGCAACGCTTCATTATTATCATAGCGATTATCCTTTAGCACCTGAAAAGCTTACAATCACTGAGTCGATGCTTTCGAATTTTCAACAAAAATTTCCAAAAAATCAAAAAAAACCATCCGAAAAACTTACACCTAATTTGTACGACAAACAGAATTATGTTGTACACGCTAGGAACCTACTATTCTACCTGAAACAAGGACTAATCATAAAGAAAATTCATCGCGTGCTTACATTCAAGCAATCACCTTGGTTAAAAGAGTACATTGACTTCAATACAGAAAAACGATCCCAATCATCCTCTCTTTTCGCTAAAGATTTTTA
Source organism: Metridium farcimen (assembly GCA_032270665.1). NCBI lineage: Eukaryota > Metazoa > Cnidaria > Anthozoa > Actiniaria > Metridiidae > Metridium > Metridium farcimen. The sequence goes on from JAUPMH010169100.1 coordinate 4,074, forward strand.
TAAACTGATGAACAACTCTGTATATGGTAAAACTACTGAAAATTTAAGAAATCGCGTAAATGTAGAAGTAATAAATAGACGTGATATAGCACTAAAGCGTGTGTGCAAACCAAATTTTAAACGATCAATGCATTTACACGAAGATCTTGTTGTTATTCAATCGTTAGTTAGCAACCTTGAACTAAATAAACCAATATATATCGGTTTCTCCGTTTTAGAACTTTCCAAACTACTAATGTACAAATTTCACTATGAGAAAATGTTGAAAAAATATAAAGATATTAATCTTTGTTTTACCGACACCGACTCACTTTTATATGAAGTTTTCACAGATGATATTTACCGTGATATGCTTTCAGATCAAAATGATTATGATTTCAGTGATTATCCTCCTAACCACTTTCTTTACAACATCAAAAACAAAAAAAAGATTGGAAAATTTAAGGATGAATTAAATGGTGTTATCCTGGAAGAATTTATTGGTCTCCGAGCAAAGTGCTATTCCTTATTATATCAAACAATCGATGAATCGGGTCAACTAATAAAATTAGAAAAACATACTGCGAAAGGAACGAAAGAAAGTGTAAAGAAAGCATCTTTGAGACACGAGCATTACATGAAATGTATAACAAACTTGGACGTAATACGCGTGAAACAAAACACTATTGTTTCAAAAGATCATCAACTTAAGACATACCATCAAAATCGTGTTTCTCTGTCAGCATTTGACACAAAGCGCTGGATATGTGAAAATGGGATTAATACTCTTGCATATGGTCATATAGACACTTCCAATTAAAGAATAATACAATTCATACCCTATTATGGTCATAAAATTGAAAAATATAGAAAAATTGTTACCAAATAAGGACATATAAGAAAACAATAGAATAAAACTGTATAAATAAGACGTTTCTAGCCTTTATAAACCAGTTTATGTGAGCAGCACAAACTGTTAAACAGTGTTAACACTCGTGACGAAATAATAATAATGGCTGAAGAATTTATATCAGATGCTGAATTCACCTCCACATCGAAGAGAATTGTAAAATGGAGAACTCTCCCGATGAACGTCACATTTCGAGTTCGAGAAGTAGATGAACAGGAGATAGATGTCGAAGATGGAAAGAAGAAAATGTGCAAATTCGCCGTTTTGGAGGACCGAGATGGACGGATAAAAAAAGTATGGCTGACTTCGATCGTCACGATCGAATTGGAAAATTATAACTTCGCCACAGAGAAAGTGTACATAAGATCTTATGGATTAATTGCAAGCAAGAAGGGAAATCGAAAATATTATGACTTTGATGTAGTCAAAAAAGACTGAAAACAATTTAATTTTATTGTAAATAGTTTACTTCATTTTATATCTATTAGGATTTTAATGTATTTTCTATATTAAGATTTGATAAAATATATATACATATATTTGTTAACTATGTTTCTTTATATGATCTCTTACATGTCATAATCATTGTCTATTAAACAAAACGGACTTTTATCTCTCGAACGATTCCCCAGTATTTTAGTAACTTTTCATAATTCATTTCATGATCAAAATAGTTAACAACATAATACATATGAAATCATTTCAACTGTAGTCATGAAGGTGTATGGACTTGAGATACCAACAGACAAAGGTTTAACAAATGTTGATATTGAAAGTTATGTAAAGAAATTAAAAATACCTCATTTTCGCGGAGTTTTTATGAGAGATACATTACCTAAAAAGCCTAGAAAAGTTGAATGTTCAATAGTTAATCTAAATAAATCAAATGAGATTGGCTCTCACTGGGTTTGCCTTACAAAAATAGACAAAACGCGTTTATATTTCGATTCATTCGGACAAGATGTTCCACTTGAAATAATGAGATATTTAAAAACTTTTGAAGAATATAAAAATGATGTAGCCGTTATCGCAAGAAATACAGACATTGTACAAAGAATTAATACACACGTATGTGGTCATTTATGTTTATTTGTACTCACATCATTAATGTGTGAACATCTCACCTTTCAACAAGTTTTAGACATTTTGGATAATGGATATTCACATGCTGATTGGTAAATTACCTAGACCTAAGAGGGGATGGGTATTACCTAATCATAAATACACCGGCCCATTTAATCCACTTGAAGATCAATTAGATGAAGAAGATAAACCTCGACCTGGACAAGAACCGTTCAACGCTGTTGATGCAATTTCTATGAGACATGACATCTGCTATCGGGATCATGGAAAGGAAAAAGGTGGTAAACATAAATGTGATGATGTAATGCTTAGAGAATTGACAGAACTGGATCCTAAAAGTTTACGGGAAAAAATAGATAAAAAGTTAGTGAAAACTTTGATAGGATCTAAACGTAAATTAGGATTGGGAATTGAGTGGACAGATGCGCTAACCGATGAGTTGCACAGGCCAGTTAAAAGAAAATTTGAAAAACGACAAGTGTTTGCAAAGAATGTTGATGATATATGGGCAGCTGATCTTGTTGATATGCAATACTCTTCGCGTGCGAATAAAGGATTCAAATACATATTAATGATTATCGATGTATTTAGTAAATACGGATGGGCTATCCCATTGAAAAATAAAACATCAACCGAAGTAGTAGTAGCTTTCTCAGAATTATGGAAATCAGGACAAAAGCCTCCGAATTATCTCTGGACGGATAAAGGAAAAGAATTTGTAAATAGGCAATTTCACAAACTGATTGATGAGAAAAAAATACACCTGTATTCGACAGAAAATGAGGAGAAGTCTAGTATTGTCGAAAGATGGAATCGAACCATGAAACGTAATATGTGGAAATATTTCACAAAGAACAGAACTGGTGTATACATTGACATTCTACCTGATCTTGTTGAACGATATAACAATACAAAGCATAGATCTATCAAAACTACACCTTCAGAAGCACGAAAACCATCAAACTATCAACACGTGTTTGATGCGCTTTACAATAGTCCAAAAAAGGTGCGAAAAGCTGGACAAAAAATACCGAAATTTCAAGTTGGCGATGTAGTTCGCATCTCAAAATTAAAGAAAAAATTTGAAAAAGGATACACTGTCAATTGGACAGAGGAAGTGTTTACGATTGTCAAAGTTCAGCATACAATACCTTTCACTTACAAAATAGAAGATACACTTGGAGAAGTAGTGAAAGGTACTTTCTACGAACCAGAATTGCAACTTGCTAAATCTGATATATATAGAATAGAAAAAGTGTTAAAACATCGTATATCACCTCAAGGACAGCGTGAAGTGTATGTCAAGTGGTTAGGATATAATAGCAGATTCAACCAGTGGATCCCAGAAAGTGACATCGCAAAATGAATGTTAGTAGTGTTTTCTCATGGAAAAATCGATTAAAAAAACGTAACAACAGTCCCTTACTACCTTCCAATGTAAGAGGATTATTAATCGGTAAAAGTAATTGTGGGAAAACGACCTTACTGTTGAATATGTTACTTCAATGTGACTGGCTTGATTACGACCATTTATATGTATTTGGAAAGACACTGCATCAACAAGAATATCAAATATTGAAAAAGGGATTCGAGGTTGGTCTAAGCAAGAAACAGATTGGGAACATTTTCAAAAATCAAAATGAATTCGATAGAGTTAAGATACCCGCGTTGGAAGTGATTGAACAATACACTGGTGAAAGAGAAGGAAAAATCAAAGCAGAATTCTTTGAAAACTGTGCATCTATACCTGATCCGGCAGAGTTGAACGTAAAAGATAAAAATTTGTTAATATTAGACGATTGCTTTCTCGGTCCACAAAATAAAGCCGAAGCGTATTACACGAGAGGGAGACAGAATAATTGTGACACGTTTTACATTTCACAGAGTTACTTTCGATTACCACGTCATTCTGTACGTGAGAATTCAAACTTTATTATATTGTTTTCACAAGATGCAAAGAACCTACAACATATATACGCTGATCATTGTGAAGGAGATATGAGTCTGGAGGAGTTCAAACATTTTTGTCGTACAGTGTGGGAAGAATGTCCACATTATTTCGTTACAATTGATTTAACAAGTAAAAAACTCGGAGGAAAATATCGTAAAAATTTAGATTGCTTCTATCTACCTGGTGTGAATAGTGATGTATAGATATAGCGAACAAGTTGAAAATATTCAATCGAGTAATGATCGTTGAAGAGTAAAGATGTCTTTCCTTAACATAACAAATCCTAAAGAAAGAGATGAAATTGTTGCTAAATACTTGGCAACTGTGCAGAGGTTAAAGCAGCGAAATATGAAAGAACGTGCACAAGATTTTCTAACACATGAAGCGATAGAACAATCGTTGGAACCAGTTACACGTAAAACTGAAGCATCAACTAATGCAATAACAAGGGAGTTGCTTCCTATCAAAGAAGGAATTGAGAAAATGAATACAAACCTGATGCAAAACATTCAACAGTTTCCTACGGTAAAGCGAGATGATGATGAAAAAGTAGAGGAATTTAAAACTATAGAAAGCAATGCTTTTCAAAGAATTACTAAACAAGCTGGCACAAAAGATATTGATCCCTATTTTAGCATTATAAAGAATGAGAAAGGTGATTATCAAATGGGTAATAAACTCTTAGAGATAACAGCAGATGACAACATTATGGTAGATGGTGAAGAATTTAACGGTACAACCGGTCTGTGGTCACTAATCATGTTTAAGAAACCAAAGGATGACACTTATTCAAAAACGGATTTAGAAAAATACCAACAATTAGTAAATGTGACAAACGTTATGAGTTTTCCGAATAATCTTAAAAAGAATAGTCATATAAAAGGTACATATAAGTGGAAAAAAATATTTCAAAACTTTTTGAATGTTTCTTATGAAGGAAATGGTATAAAGTTTTTACCAGCGGATATAAAAGGATTACAAACAAAATTGACTTATTTACTCGGTGAGTTCCAAGCAGGTAACACATTAGCAACACGGAATGAAATAGTTAGCATTTCAGATGAATTGTTGAGAAGAAAAAACATTTCGCAAAGTGAATATAGAAAGATCAATGATTTTATACAACCATGAGACTTGTTATTCAAAATCGTCAAGGTGCAACCGCATCTGGATTAAGAAGATATAGAGGTGAAGGTATATTCAGCTCTATTGGAAGAAAACTCTTTTCCTCCGGACTAAAAAAAGTTATAACTGTAGCTTCAAAAGCAAATCTACCTCAAAAAATTGCAAACGTGGTAGTGAACGGAGCTAAGAGCGGTGGAGAAAAGTTAGGAACATTTGCGGGTGAAAAGTTGACTAAAACAATACTGAAGAAAAAGAAAAGGAAAAGATCTTTTCCAATCGTTACTTCGTTAAAAGAAAAAACACAAAGCAGTAAACAGCCGAAATTAGAAATTAATAGATTGATAAACGGATCTGGGATTATCATTGAATAAAATGGAATCAATTCTCGAGATACAGGAGAAAATTGTAGAGACTGACGCAATCAAGAGTTATGAATACAATGAATATCTACCGACAAGTGGATCAAACCTAAACATACCAGGAACAATAACAATACATATTGAATGTCAAGACGAATTCTATCACCCACGAAGAAGCTATCTACTAGTAGAAGGTGATGTAACCAAAGATAATGGTGAAAGATATGCTGCTGGAGCTGATAACATTGCCCTCAGTAATAACGGAATCATGCATCTTTTTTCTAATGTCAAGTACGAAATAGCAGGACGAGAAATTGAAAGTGTAAATAATCCCGGTATTGCTGGTGTTTTGATGAATGCGGCTAAATTTCCCTACGATTATACCAATGGAATTGGTTTGATGCAATGTTGGGCACCAGATACAGACGCAACTCAGCTCGGTGATAAAGGATGGCAGAAACGAAAAGAATATGTTATAGGTAAATCCGATCCCAAAGGTAGTTTTAGCTTTATAATTGAACTAGAAAACGTGTTTGGGTTTGTAGAGGATTATGATAAGATAACCTATGGAATGAGACATAAACTAACGTTAGTACGCAAAGGTGATAATGATGCTATATTCAGAACTGTACCTACAGCAAATGGAAAAGTAAACTTGACAAAGGTCGCATGGTTGATGCCCCGTGTTCATGCTAGTGATGCTAAAAGATTTGATCTATACCGTAAAATCGAATCAAAAGTATCAATAGATGCTGCTTTCCGCATGCGACAGTGTAATGTTGCAGAAATTCCGCCAAATATAACAACTTTCGATTGGCGACTTGGAGTTAGATCTGCCCCAGAAAAACCTAGACACATACTTATTGCTTTGCAGAGGGATAGAAGTGGAGATCAGACCAAGAATGTGTCATTATTTGATCATGAGGAAATTACACAAGTTAGTATTGTATTGAATGATACAAAATATCCTGCTCGTGATATACATGCAGATTTTAAAAAACATAAGTTTATAGAATACTACAAATCATTCACTGATTTTGCTCGGGATTATTATGGTCTTGATCCACTAACTGTTGGAAATTTTATTGATCCGATCTCGTACAAAGAAGAATTTCCTATCTTTTATATTAATGTATCTCACCAAAGTGAAAGATTAACACATGGAGTTGTAGATATTAAAGTACAATTGAGATTTGGAAAGAATACGGAGGCAAATACTGTTGCACATGCTCTCATCATAAGCGATCGACGAATGAAATTTACAAGCGATGGAAGTAAAATGAATATAATCTACTGATCATGTCAAATTCCAATTAGTTTAAATCGTTCGTTCAAAGGTAAAGACAATGGACTCTTTAAGTCAATTGGTAGAATATGCAAGACCTGGCGAGGAAAAATATCTCATTGTTACTGGACAAGGGTTGAGATTACGTACAAATTTTAATCCGCCAATGGAGTTTGAACCTACAAGTACTGGTTATGAAATTGCTCTGCTTCGCGTTGAAACGTATTTTAGCTTTGCTAATATTAATGCCAGTAATAATCATTTCCGAATAAGCATTGATCGTGGAGAAAAATGGAATGAAATTGAAATACCGACCGGATGTTATGACATTGATTCTATCAACGATGCTGTGCAAAGTTTTTTAGCGAATATTTACGGACAGAAAGAAATGGAAAAACATGTAATATTTTCTGCCAATAAGAATACGTTGAAATGTGTGTTGGAAATTCGTGACGCTCTTACAATAGTAGATTTCAAGGTTGAAAATAGTTTAAGAGCAGTTCTTGGATTCAATGCAAAATGTTATAAGAAGAAAGGAAGATATGAAAGTGAAAATATCGTTAATATTCTAAACGTGAATTCGATTTTGGTTCATTGCGATATTGTTTCAGCATCACGTCTTAACGGTATCGAAGCACCAGTGGTTTATAGTTTCTTCCCAGATGTTTCTCCGGGTCAGAAGATTGTAAGTCAACCAAAACATTTAATATACTTACCGTTGACAATGACCGTCATTACATCAATGACATCGTGGATGACGGATCAAAGTCAGAAACCGCTTGATTTAAGAGGAGAGGAATTGACTTTGACCTATCATATCAGAAAGAGACGATAATGCTGTATAAACCAGTAAAAGTCTCTGTAGCTGCTGATCAATTGGAAAAGTTGAAAAGAGATATCAAAAATAGTGAAAAACAAAATATTTCGATAAAGATTCAATTGAGAAATAAAAATGGTCAACCAATGCCAGAACAGCATACGCTTCTTCTCACACGAGGTCAGTTGGCTAGCATTGAAAAGGTTCGTGCTAATGGTCATAGACGATTCAAGGTAATTCGTATGAGTCAGCGACAAGTGCAGAAAAATGTGTCTCATTCTGGTGGAATCCTTGGTTTTCTTGCTAGTCTCGCTTCACGAGCGCTACCTGCATTAGCAAAAGGAGTTGCCACTGGTCTTATTAGTGGTGTTGGTAAAGAGATTGGTAGTGGTGGTGATGGACTGTACCTATTCAAACGTGGAAATTGTATCAAAGTAGACCCTGTAAAGGGAAATGGACTGTATCTGAGAAGTCATCATTCCGGAAGTAGTACAAAAGGAGATGGATTGTATATAAAACGTGGTGACTCTTTAGAGTCTGTTGGCGATGGACTTATATTGGGAAAGAACTCTCCTTTCAAAAACATTCCAATTTTAGGATGGATCTTATAATTGTAAATAGAATTACTGTCAGTATTATTGTAATTAGAATTTTTATTATAAAATATATGTGGTTAAGTATAAATCTTTGTGTTTTTCTTACTCTTCATTCACTTCACTCTTATTGCTCATCGAGTAAACATGGTAAATGTTTTTGGAGAAGAAGCATTTCGTGAACGTCGTGGACCACCTGGCGTCGATGGTTTACCTGGTCCAAAGGGTTTGAAAGGTGATCCTGGGGAAAATGGTATCGATCTGATGAGTGTGTGGATGTCAAATACTTTAATTAAAAGTCTACGTGAGAATGATGAAAATGGTTGTTTTTTCATAAGAAAACTAAAAGATATTGAACGCGATGGTAAAAAAATCAAAAGATGGATAACAAAAAGTTCAAATGGAAAAAATTTGAATGCTGTGCGTCCTAGTGAAAATTTGATAAAGCTACCTGATGATCAAGGTTATGCTATTGAATTTACTAATTCTCTATATGTTGTAAAAATTGGTCTTTTGATGGATTATAGACCCGGTTACGGTTTTTTCTGTGTTACGTTCAAGACACAAGAAGTAAAAGAGCAAACATTATTTTCAAATCATGACAAAGATAACCCAGATTATCCCGCCAACGAATTGCTGGTTAGTAAATCAAAAATATCAATTTGTGGAGTGAAAAATGAAAAGCCAGCTACCTTTTCTATAGATCATGATTGT
>JAUPMH010169211.1:0-12886 GCA_032270665.1 Metridium farcimen
CTTTCTTTTTCCTTTCTTTTTCCTTTCTTTTTCCTTTCTTTTTCCTTTCTTTTTCCTTTCTTTTTCCTTTCTTTTTCCTTTTTTTTTCCTTTCTTTTTCCTTTCTTTTTCCTTTCTTTCCTTCTATCTATCTATCTTTCTTGTTTGTTTTGTTTCTTTGTTTCTTCCTGTCTTTTTCCTTTCTTTTTTTCTATTTATCTATCTTTCTATTTTTGTTTCTTGGTGTTTCGTGGTTTGTTTTTTGTTTCTCTCTTTCTTTCTTCCTTCTACCTATCTATCTTTCTATTTTTGTTTCTTTGTTTCATTCATTCATTCTTTTCTATTTTGATGTATTTATTCTTTTCTAGGGCCACAGTCGACAAAAACGACGTAAAAATTACCGAATTCTTGGATGGATTCAAGTCCTTAGAGGACTGAGAACTATCCCCGAAGTGTTGTTGCCATAGTAACTAATGTACAACTCGGGGTGTGAATAAAACTCTCAGGTTTTCATATACAAACAAAGGCTGTAAAACAGAACTGGAACGAAGGACCCTAATAGAAATATTAACGACGTATTCAAAATCGTTGGACGGTTTTTTAGATACTAAAGCCATTCTCGTTTTTCAGATACACTTATTTCAAAAATCGTTGTCGCCTCTAAAGCAACAAGTATAAAGCAAAGACCGAAATGAATGCTGATTTTGCGCTGATAATATAAATTGAAATTACACATGTTATCAACAAAAGTGATTGTAATACAATAACAAGCACGTGAACTGAATGATGCTCAATTTTGTTATTAGTTCGAATTCTTTAGAAAACAAGTCTGATTTCAATTAATTAACAGCACAAAACCAGCATTCATTTCGGTCTTGGCTTGTTGCTTGTAGCTTGTAGCTGCGACAATGTTTTTTGAAATAAATGTATATAGACATTTCGACTATTCTAAATATCACATATCTTAATATCCGCACTGGATATGGTTGGTGAACGAGGAATTCCCAGCTTCAAAGCCAATAGACCTAATGGGCTAACATGTTACTATGTACCCAATTCAAAGCCTCTGGGAATAAGAACTTATAAAAGACAAAGAATCGTATTCTTAAAATATTTGAATAGACCTCTTTACCTTCCTTGATTGTTTACCCATTTCAGACCACGTGATGCTACCCTTGGGAATTGATTCTTTCACATGTAAATGTTACAACATGTATATCATAATATAACATTTCTCAAGGGAATGACAAGTGGTCAGAAATGGGTAATTTGCATACGGAAGTAAAGACTGGTCTATTGGGCGGAAACATACATAGCAACGCGTTTATTATAGCCGATAAGAAACGTGAAATTTGAAATAGTCAAAATGTCTATATATTTTTATTGCGTTATATTACGTTGATGAAGATTGCTGTATAATATACTAATGGTAATAAACAATTTGCAAGTTTCATGTAGTTGTGCTTTGTGCTAAGCTAGGTTGATACTTGCTCGACGTGGGTTGTTTGTTTAGTTTTGCGTGTAGAGTGCAAATAATATACCCGTGAAACAAATACTACTATAATTAGTTCTAATTAGTGCTTATTAAACAATAGAAATAGCATGAAATTGCACTAAGTAGTCAGCTAAGAGGGTCCTGAAGGGGGTGTCCGAATCCCATTTCCCAGTTTATATTTGGACCAAATCCCAGTCAAAAATCACATAATCCCATCAGTTTTGCTCACGTTTGCAATCCCATTCCCATTTTCTATTGTTCTTTTATTTGTAAATCCCAGTCCCAGTGCATCCCCATTTTCCCAGTCAAAAATAAGGCCAATCCCAGCTTCCATTTTACCCCTTCAGGACCCTCAGCTAACTATTCACGGGGTTATTATTTATTGTCTATTTTATTTGTTGTTGTTTCTTTAATACATATAGTCTCTTATATTGGTTTGTTGGTTTCTTTATTTGTTAGTTTGCTTGTCTGTCTGTTTGCCTGCCTGCATGACTGTTTCCAAGAAAATTTATAAAAAGCATAGCATAGCTAAATTAAAGCAATAGCCAAATCTTGACAGTGAGTATAATTTGTACGGCAAAGAATATACATATTATATAAAGAGGTTAATCTTTGTTCAGATGGTTTACAATAAAAGTTATTATCAGTATTTAATAACCTTGTTGTCTGCTGACCTGTTGATATTATAACTCGAATGTGATATGAACGACAAAGGCTTGAAAGGAACATGACATCGTTTGTCATAGACGAGTAAAAATATCTCTGGATATTTGTACTTGATCCAGTCCTACTCCTGCGATGTTTTTACTCGTCTATGACTAGTTGGATAATAATAGAATAGATGTAGTGTGTGTGTGAGTCCTCCCTCAGCAATAATAATAATATTTATTAAGACACGATGTTAGTTTTACAGCTCTGCTGATGTAGTCGTGTATATCACTATAATTACTACTACATGTAGTGAGCTGAGAATTGTATGCATACAATATTTTTATTAATTTTGAATAATTCTATGACGTAAAAAAACCATGTTATCTATATAGCGAAATGGGAGGAAATCACTCTAGCTAGCAATGGTAGATTGCATGATAGTGTGTTTTTGAAGGACTGTTAAACCTATAATCAACAAATCAGTTGTCTGCGGTTCCCAATCACACGCGAATTTTCTAATTTTTTTTTTGCTTAATTTTTTCTTCCTAGTATTCCCTGACATTTTAGTATATGTGTTGCCCTGGAAATACAGTTGATTGACGTCCACCAATACTCTATTTTTCGTTTGTATTTGAAGGTCTAGTTGACCGCGTGTGTGACTGGGAACCGCAGCCTAAAAAAGATAACTAAGTACCCTTTTCAAACGGTTTTAACATTAATCAGTTTTTTTTGCGACTGATCAGGAAGATCACTAGATTGTTAAATTAGCCTAAAATTACTTGACCGTGTATTTCATGAGCACTCATATGAGGTCAAAAGGTAGTCTGATTTTCTAACAGCCATGATCTTCAAAAACTAACCAACCATCAATATTTCATCCAATAAGTTTTTCACAAGCACCTAACAAACGGGTATTTGAACAGCTCGGGGCAGGTACCAACGGACGATACACCACAATACCTGTACTAGGATAGCGATATCTCTTCAAAACCAGTGATCATTGTCTCGTAAAACACACCGGATTTTGAATGTTCATTGATCCTATATCAAGGAGAAAAGAGGAAAACATCAGGGAAATCACACGTGAGCAGGGAAACTAACGGGCTGTTCGTTGCGTCCGTAACGAGGGACGTTTCCGTGAGGAGTTTCTAACGTTCACAACGACCTTGGATCAACTAAATGGAATAATCATTTGACTTGTATAAATGTGTTATTTTTGCGAATATGATCTCGAGAAGACGACTTATTTATTACACTATTCTAACAACTTCTCTGTTCTGGATATGTGGGACTATCGCGTTCTTTTTTCTACAATCTCTAGAGGTCAACATCGAAGTCAAACGTCGTCGTCAGGTTGAGTACTTAAGTAAACCTAACTGGAATATCAAACTAAGAAATGTAAATCCTCCACCTTTACCTGAACCAGTAAGACTACATGTACACAAACAGTTGAAGAAAGAAAATAGAACAGACCCGATTAAAAAGAAGGAGCAACCCTCGCCCAATCCTAGAAAAGTTATTTATTCTATATCCAACTACGAGAAGTATCCACCAGGGGAAAAGCTAGATGGGCCTGGTGATGAAGGCGAGGGTGTTACTGTTGATCCAAAGTTAAAAAAGAAAGAAGATGCTGGTTTTGAACTCCATTCTTTTAATCTATTAGCCAGTGATATGATGTCGCTTCATAGAAGACTTCCAGATTACAGGAACGATGCGTAAGTAGTATATCACCCCGCTTGAATCAGGCTATGCCCCGGGTAGTACGCGGGTAGTATACGTGGCTCTTGTAGCAATGGTAGCTCGGTAATTATAAAAAACAAAAATTAACTGCGTGGTAAATCACCAAGTTAATTACTAAGCAACTTTTTTTTTCACTAAAAAATGCTTTTATCCTAACTGAATAATTTTAGAATGGTTGCTTATATTTATTATGCAGAGGTCATCAAACTCTCTTAAATTAGACTTTATACACAGCAGTAGTATTATAACTTTTGACAACAAAAAATGTTAACCACTTGTTTTAAAGGGACGTAAAAGAATCTCGTCTGTTTTATTTTGAACTGATAAAATATATATTTTATTTTTGATAATAAAAATTATATTTTTGTTCTGATTTGATTGTAGACAGTACAATATATAAATTTTACGAATTTATGAATTCAAAATTTAAACTACATTTGATTCGTGGAATATAAGTAATTAAGTTTCGCGTATTTTTATGTGTTTATAAACTACCCCACAAGTTTTTTTATAGCTTTAATTTTGTTATTTATTTAAATAAAGACTATTTATTTTATTAATGAAATTCAAGCATCATTTTATATCACAGAGTTGAGTTTTAAATTGTTCAGGCTGATCGAGTAAAGTCCATAAAATAATAAATTCCGGCCAAAGTTTTGTCTTTCGCAAATTAATTGAATAACAGTACAAATCTATCCGCAATTTGCTATTAACTTATATATACAAAGACACAATTATAAATATTTTAAGATAACTGAATTTCCCACAAGGAATTTCAATTCTCGCTGTAATTATTCTGTCTAGTGTTAGTATTATATATTATCTCTGCATGGACTCAAAAGAAAGGAAAAAATCGGCGACTAGACATAAAAGTACTCGACATCTTTGTTCGGATGTTTTTCACTTCAGTTTTCACTTTCCGTTTCTACATTTATTTAAAATAACAAGCTTTGATTTATATTCTCCATTCCTAGTTCAATTAGAAAGCTCTGATGTTAGGAATAAACTATGATTTATTAGGATGTACGGAGACATCAAACATTCTGAGAGGAAGCAGTTACTTCAGCGACATCAACAAAGGAAACGTAACACGGCCAATGCATGTGGACTGAGAACATTTTTAGCTAAGCATTCCATGTGGCTTTGATGGAGAGTGTTTTGGTGTCGGACCTCCTTTGAAGAATAATCAAATTCAATTCACCATTTTCAGTCTTGCTTTTAACCGCTTCTAAAGTTACGGTGTCTGAAATCTTTTTGGAGGAAATTATACATGTAATATTTTCCTCCTTTTGTCTTAACTGGTTTTTAAAACAACTGTAATTCCATTGAGCGGATAACAGTCGATTTTCAGTGTGTTTTTACTATTTTTAAATTAAAGCTTTCCATAAAATACAATGATTTTTTTTCACTTTAAAGATTGAGAGCTTTTCCCGTTTTTTTATCGGTTCTTGAAAATAATGATAACTATAAGGCTACGATAACACTATTTCCCTTTCTCTTCCGTATTTTTATAATCTCTTAATGCATACGTCTTTTAAAAGACGCTCTTTTTTTTCACTTGGTGTGGTCCTGTCTCTTTGTTTTGCATGTACTCCATGTGTTTCTAAAGCGTCGCGAGCGGGATAAACTAGTAATTAATGCATCGATATTTTGCATGCATTATCGATATTATTAGTTTGGGCCCTTTCTTTCTCCCTCAGTCTTCCTCAGTTCGCAGTTTTTTACTCTGAACTGGCACCAATCGATTCAGGGTAGAAAATTGAAAGACTCAGGGCATATAAAGTAAATAGTCTTATAATTGAGCAAATGCTAGTATACTAGGAAATAAAAAGGAACGGGAAGTTACTACAGAAAGGATGCGAAAACTTACCATCTGCCCCGATGAAAATCGGTTAGCTTGAAATGGTATGTGGCCTTTATTCTTTTACCAATGTTTTTGTCCTCAAAGATTTCTTTTCTCAATTAAAACTTTCTTTGTTGTAAATACTTTTCATTTATAGCGCTATTCAAATTGTTTTCTTTCTCTCATTAACGCTATTTTTCATTTTCCTCACTGCTTGAAACTGAAAAATTGAGAGAATTTTTCACTTCAAAATAGTAACATTTCATAAAATAAAAGAGCTTCTTCAGGTTTATTTAGCGCGCGGTCCTACAGGTCAAAACCGTGACAGTCTGAAAAGCACGCTTTATATTTCTCTCACGAGCAATAATTAAATCAATGGAATAATACAATGCCACAAAGGAAAACAGCCCGAGGATATTAACTTGATATGCAGCGTTCAACTGACAGATGTATGTTATCAAATAATACGTTCCAATGTGGTACTCCGAGTTCTGCCCTATTCACAGATGACAGTTTGAATCCTGAAATTCCTAGCGTTTGTTCTTAAATTCATAGAATGATTAATTTTTCATCATCTTTAATAGTTCGAACATAAGAGATGATTTATTAGTTCAGTTGCCGAGTTGGACGTCTTTCCGCGTACCTGATTTCGTAGTATGGCAACTCTTTATCGGAGTTAGTCCTCGCTTTTTTCTCTTAATATAACTTATCTCATATATAGATTATTTTCTTGATGCTATTTGCTATTTCTTTGTATTTTAATATAATTCAATTTGTATCGTCTACTATAAATTAATTACAAACGTTGTTGACATAATGTTGACAGCGTCAGGTCTCTCTAGTGCGCATGTTTGCACCGTCAATGTATAAATAACTGGCCAAGTGAGTTTGTCCGGGTTTCTCGATGTGTAACGACACCGTATGAGTAGTGAGAGTAAATGTTCTGCTTAGAATGTAAACGCTACAAGATACTAATGCTGAAGGGCCAGCGGATATAAAGATAATGAAACAGCTTAGGATACCAAGAGAATTTCTATCATACAATTCTTCGACTTCCAAGTACAAGTGAAGATAGTGGAGTGAACAACATGCCGTAGAAGTTGGCGAAATTAATTTCGTGGGACTCCATTTGTACTTTGATAAAGCATGATTCTCCCAAGGAGAAGAATTATTTTCTATGCTATATTACTTTCTACAATTACTTGGCTTTATCTGGCCTCGTATTATTTATTTACAATAGATACTTCACAGGCAAATGAGTACGACAATTTAGCACATATAGGGCATTTAACTCAAGTGTCTGTACGGAATGCCAAAACGCTCAACATATCTATGCTTGCCAATTATGATTTAACGCCGGACAGAAACCCCGATAAACCTGGCGAATGGGGAGCTGGAGTAACTTTGAATTTTATCGAGAAGAAACAAGAAAAGAAAGGTTATGAAGGCTATGCTTTTAACAAGGTGGCGAGTGACAAAATATCGCTGGAGAGAAATCTGGTAGACGTGCGAAATTCTAAGTAGGTATTCTTCACTTATAAGACAAAAGTTTTCTTTGCCAAAAGTTTATTAGACGATAATGAGTCAGTTGATTCTGTCGTTGGCTTCTAGTCGAGCACTAGTCATAACACTCAGGTCAAGAACACGTTTATTATCGCCACGATAAGAATATCATATTTACGCGCATATTTACTACTGAAAATAACAGCTATAATTTAGACCGCTTGTCAATATCTGCAGCCTCACGTCTGGCTTCAAACTCATCTTTATTCAACACTCTGAGAGTTAGTATCAGAAGTTTAAATAAGATTTATTTTAATTGTTCTTTAGTAGTGCTCGCTGTCATCTCCTTATAGACGTTGTTGAACTCTTGAGAGTTTCCTAAACCGCTTTCAATCTAAATACTTTGAGTGATAGAGTGGCTTGATTTACTCGATTTTCAAGCGGTGTTAATCTATAACTTGTAATCTTGTTACGTTATATTAATCTCGGTTCGATTCATCCAGTCAAAATAGCAAAAATCATCCAAGTATTGTTTGCGGCGAAGTGATTACGTGGCTCTGTACAGCGGATATTTCTTTTCGAACGTTTGATCATTAATTGACATAACTCAACTGGTTTTTTTATCGCCCTGACTACGCTCCAATATATTCTATTATCTTGCAATCTCAAATGATTGAAAAGTAGTTCTCATATGCTTTCATGGAAAAAGATAAGGATTTTGAAACGCTTACTTTAACCTCGTACTTTCGATTCATATCTCGAGTTAAAACCAAAAACCTAACCTTAGTATGTGCATAGTGTACACTGTGTTTGTTTAATAGTAAAACAAATACTATGTGACAAGTTATATTGTTTTAGTTGGTTTTCCGCAAATTGCACACAGTGAATTTTGTGTGTTGTTTATCTTTTGTCAAAGTTGTAAATTAAAAAAAGATATATATCTACAATACTTTCTCGAAAACTGCATAATTATTACTAATAGTATTTTTTTTCGTATTTTATATAATAATTTCTTGGTTTTCTTCAAATAATATACAAATATTCTGATGTGTTTTCTTTTTTCTTTTAAGGTGTAAATCAAAGAAATATCCCGTTCATTTACCCAAAAGCACTATACTTATATGCTTCCATAATGAAGCTTGGTCGACTCTATTAAGAACTGTTCATAGTGTTATCAATAGAACTCCTCCGCGACTACTAGAAGAAATTATTCTCATTGACGATGCTAGTGAACGAGGTAAGTTAATGTAATATGCTTTTTTTTACTACAAAGCAATTGAACCATGCTTGAATATAGTGAAATAATTTCCGTTTTGTTTCAGCTGTCAATCAAACCAGCTTGATAGTAATATTTTGATATGCTTGGTGTACTACAAGAATTTAAAGCAGACAATAAGAAAAATTGCCATACTTAAAGTCTTTCCTATATGCCAATATTTACCACTTACAAATGTATTTATAGTGCCATTTTAGATTTTGTGGTTAAAAATTTATGGTGGTTTAGTCAAGGGTGACAATTTGCGTAGTCTCAAATAAGGACTCTTAAGTAGCATATGTCTAAAACAAAGAATTGCATATGTTCTAGTTATTATTAGACAAACTATGAGCCTGTTGGACTGGCAAGGAAGGAGACTATAACACTTCGGCCATATTTAAATTATATGGCCGATGAATTTTTAAATCCATTTCTATTTCAAAGCAGAAATTTAGATCGAACCATGAATGAACTATTTTCTTCCAGGTCATAAATATATATTGAGATAATTATTTTTTTTATGAATTTTAACAAGCCATCACTTCTCATTTGGTGTGTGTTTCTGGGGACATCAATATTAAGATTTTTTCCAGCTAATTGGATTTTTAGTACATCAGACCCTATTCTTTCATTGCTTGTGTGTTGTAATTAAATTGAATTAGGAAAGAAATTCTCTGTTTTTATCTAATATATACTGTAAGTTAATTATTTATCATACTATACTTATATTAATAGATAGAGTGCTCACACTAAACCCTTGACACCAATATAACTACTGAATACTAAGTATAGTGCTAATAGACATTTCCATAATTCACTTCACTGGTCACAAAACAATCGATTCAAACCAAGGGTGGAATTAATAGATCTATACTGTATTGTATCCACTCCTGCCTCAAATTGAATCTATTGTTTGATGCGAATGTGGGATCAAAAGATTAAGTACGCATTAGAACTATATAGTACAAAATATTGTTCATAGATTTAATGATAGATGTTCATTTTTAATTATTTTTAAATTTAATTTCAAGATGTTACTTAAAAAACATATTTTTTTCCTTGAAAGTGAAATTTGATCTTGCTTATTTTCATTTTCAGATGAATTAAAAGAAAAACTAGATAAATATGTTGAAAAATTAAAAGTTGTTAGAATTATTCGCCTTCCAAGTCGTCAAGGTCTTATAAGGGCCAGACTAAAAGGAGCAGCCGCAGCTAAAGGTGCAATATTGACATTTTTGGACGCACACTGCGAATGTTCAAAAGGATGGCTAGAACCTCTTGCAGCAAGGATAGCAGAGAATCCTTCAAATGTTGTCATGCCGGTAATAGATGAAATTAGTGATACATCATTTTACTATCATGCTGTTCCTGAGCCATTTCATAGAGGAGTATTTCGATGGAGATTGGAGTTTGGTTGGAAACCTATTCCACAGTATGAGATGGAAAGACGTAAAGATGATGCAGATGGTATCAGGTAATGACGAATTATATGTACAATTGACTGCCAAGTATACCTAGAATGCACAGTAACTGGAATCTTAGACTAACTTTATTGTAACAAAAACAAATAATTTACATGATACAATTTTTGGAGACTAGCTCCTGGCATTACTATATCCAAATTCTTTTTATTCACTTTGACGGTCTATTGTTTGGGGAAAGTATTATATTTTGATGCCTATTCTCAGTCTCATTGTCTAGTGTCAGGAGTTTAATTAAGACCATGTTTGACCCTTATTAGGCAAGCAATTCTAATAGCTAATATTCATTACATGTCTAGAGCTACTATCTAAAATAGAAATGTTGAATGTAATCTAGATTAAAGTAGAGTGAAAACAATTTTCTAGGGGGTTTCCGGATATCAATCTTGAGGATATTTTAATTGAAGGGGTCAAAATGAAAACGACCTAAGTGGCTTTTTGAGCTAATTTTCAAATTTTGCACAAATCATCCCAAAATACACCAAACAACTAAAATGTTTTTGTTCAGAAGTCAAGGTTTGATATCTATTTGTCATGATTTTGGCCAAAAAAATAAAAAAAATAAGAAAAACGGTCCATAGTTACGTTCTGGCTTTCCTTGACAACCGATCACCCTGCCCGTGAACTTATGTAAATTTCCGTTCTATAGCAAGATGTCCTTTGGGAAAATACATTAACAGCACCCAGCATGTTCATGTATAGATTTTAATCTAATTTAGTCACTAAAAAATTAATTCAATTTAATCATATAAACATTTCGTTTTACTGTTCTTTCTTCTCTAACTGCTGTTATATAGTTATCTTCAAAATGTTTTCCCTTCTTATTTATGTTACTTGGTTTTATTATTCAGGCCTAGTTCAAACTTTGTTTGATTGTTGACAATAGCATTTAAGAGGAAATTAAATGTGCAAAAAGAGAACAAGTCGAGAATGATGAGATTGTTGACAATAGTATTTTAGTGGATAAGTAACCGAACAAGCGATCTAAAAACAATTCAAAAATAAAAAAAAATATGATTTTGCAACTTAAAAGTTGACGTTGTTATGGATGTTTTCTTGGATATGTGTTGTTTTTAGCTGTAAAATGAAAGTTAAAGTAGATGCTGTATGTTTCTGAGATGGCAATATCCAGTTCAATATTGTTTGGCAACATTATTTGGTTTTGGATTGGAATAAAATGCCATGGCAACTAGAAAAGATGAATACAACAATAATTATTTCCATGGCAACTTGTGCCATATACTAACTATTATTACTCAGCATGGTAATGTATATATATTTTTATTTCTATTTGCTAGGACTCCAGTTATGGCCGGTGGTTTATTTTCTATTGACAAAAACTACTTCAACAAGATTGGTACTTATGATACTGGCATGGATATATGGGGAGGAGAAAACATTGAAATTTCATTTAGGGTAAGTTATTACATTATTTTACTGCTATTGACAATTCTGAACAATCAGCTTTATTAACACATTATTTATTATTATATTCACTGGCGGTATAGAGAACAGCCCTCCTTAACTGGGATATAGAGGCATCCCCTCCACCCTCCCCCAACACACACACAGTGACTTTTCCAGTGTAAAAATTACTAAAAGTGATCTGAATTGCTAAAAAACCCTTGTCTACGAAGCCAAATATTTCCTAAACAAGAACTAGCGTGATAACCTCCCTCTTTTTTCTTGCATTGAAATACAAAACTCAAAACATACAAAATATAAAAGTTTGAGTGATTTTCATATGTAGAATCAATTACAAAGGAGCCACCTCAGGCTCACAGTGAGTGCTACGGCCCTAGCTAACCCTCTGCCCTAGTTCATCATGTCCCCACTGCGGGGAGTGTCTGCTTTCTAACCTACTGTCTATATCCTCCTTTCCCAACACCCTTACCATTAATCAACTAACCCCAACCCACACTGCCCACCATGAAAAAGAAAACAAGAAACAACAGATTCACCAGACAAAGAACATAAAACACACAAAATTCGAGAAAGAAGAACAAAGAGAACAATGAATTTCCCAGTGTAATAAAGACAGTGTTGTTAGGTGGACATCTAACTGTTTTATCAGATATATGGTGGTTTTTTGAAGTGGACATACAGTGACGCATTTTACTATGGTTTTTCCAATTGTGAAAATGGTTGACAAATTCTTTTTGCTTGAATACTATGATTGTAATTTTTTTTTTTACATTAACATTCCAATACCAACACTTGTAAACAGTAAGTGGCAATGTTTTAATAGGTTCCCTCAAAACAGCCCCAGAATGCAGTGCGTAGCCAATTAGTCACCAGTTCCCTGTACAACTCTGAAATGTCTAATAATGGACAGGTCAACTATATGACCTTATAACCCTCACCAGTAATTAACCGCCCATAATTGTTTTTCCTCAGATCTGGATGTGTGGCGGTGCCATTGAAATGCTTCCATGCTCCAGGGTGGGTCATGTGTTTAGATCACGATTTCCCTACTCGTTCCCAGCCCGTCCCGGTCATGATGTGGACGTTGTTAGCAATAACCTCATGCGAGTTGCAGATGTCTGGATGGACGATTACAAGAAACATTTTTATAACATTCGTTTTGATTTGAAAAAGAAGAAACACGAAGATATATCAGAAAGACTTGAGCTGAGAAAAACATTGAAGTGTAAAAATTTTAAATGGTATTTAGAGAATGTGTACCCAGAACTTGAAGTGCCCGACACAAACTTCATCGCATCAGGACAGGTAGGTTGATTGATGATAGCAATGACGGTGTTGATGATGATGATGGTGGTGGTGGTGATGATGGTGGTGGTGGTGGTGGTGGTGGTGGTGATGATGATGATGGTGGTGATGATTATGACGATGACTGGTGGTGGTGATGATTATGATGATGACTGGTGGTGATGATGATTATTATTATGATGGTGGTGGTGGTGATGATTATGATGATGA
>JAUPMH010169322.1:0-12878 GCA_032270665.1 Metridium farcimen
AAGTGCCAGTTGAAGCTCACTACTATCTTCTAATGATAAGAATTATATGATTTATCAATAAATATATTAATTTAGTTAACCAAGAGAGAACAGTGAATACCTTGTAGGATGTTGGTTGGTTCATCTATTTCTTTCTTGGCCTTGATATCCCCAGGAAAAGAAGTGGCGTTGTCCTTCAGGCTAGTAGTTGCATTAATGTCGTTTTCAACGAACGTGGGCTGTATAGCTTCGTTGTTGGCTTGTTCAAGTACTAGAGGCATACTGTGAAAATGATCTTCCAATTTCTCGTTCCCATCTACGTGGGAAATCAACGACTCGACTGAGAATGAATTCTTGTTTCTGTGCATGTTCACAGGTTGTGACTCACTGACAAAATAAAATGGCCACTTTTAAAGATTTCCTCGCGTCCGCTCACGTGGCAACCAAAAAAAGCTCTTAAATGAAATTTACAGCCGGATTGTGTTAACCAATTGATATTAGAAGGACAATAGACTTGCAAGGCAATTTTCAAAGGAAATGAGGCTTCGGTTCATTTATGATCGGCGCTGAATGGCTTTGCCAATTATGATATGTAAAAGTACCTTAGCCCAAATGATCCCGAAATATGGACCATTTTTGCTCTGTGCGGAAGTGATCGAGAGCTGCAAATTACTAAACGACAAATCATTCTCTTGTTTATCGTCATATTAAGTCCTTAATTTGCTTAATTGACTTGTTTTAATTAGCTAAGTGCGTGAGATTATTTGCTGCTTGGCAAAAATACTTGAATTCACTTAGCACACCTTTTTATCAATTCCCTTCAAGAAAATAAAAAGAGCCAAAAAAAAAAGACTTTTGTTTCAACGAAAGAGCCAATTAAATAGTGTTCTTTTACTGCTGATGATATAGTGTACCCCCCAAAACGAGACTCATCATCTACTAGTGCCAGAAATATAGTAAATGTGCAATATATAACAGTTGACAACTCAGCCTTCTGATATTGTAATCACTTCTTTACATTAGCCTCAGAAAACGCCAGATAAAACTTCTTAATCGAAACTCAAAACTTGGTTTTCGTGTTTTAGTTATTTTTTGATGTTTTCTTTTG
This sequence comes from Metridium farcimen, assembly GCA_032270665.1. Taxonomy (NCBI): domain Eukaryota; kingdom Metazoa; phylum Cnidaria; class Anthozoa; order Actiniaria; family Metridiidae; genus Metridium; species Metridium farcimen. The sequence goes on from JAUPMH010169322.1 coordinate 1,088, forward strand.
TGGCTTAGCTGTCAAATTATTCAAGAAATCAGCATCTACGCTCAAATTCAAGTTGTCTCGGATTTATTGCTCATGAAGGAGATTATTTGAAGCTATTAGTCGCTCTGCCAACGCCCTCATAATTCCAAAACGCGTAGTTATGACAAATTGTTATTACATATAAATGTGCAGAAATGACTCTTAAATACTCAAATAGGAAGGGTATTTAAGGATGATGCTGACATTGATGAAGTTCACACTGGTTAACTAGCCATGCAATGTGTAAAAGACCTTTATTTCATAGTGTTTTGTCACGAAAAAGGCATCTGAAACTGTCATTAAAATCAGAGTTTTAAATACTAAAAAAGAAGCTTTATATATTTTCTTTTTCAAACTTAAATCAGAAATTTGAAAACAAATTCGGACGTTCTGCAGACAGAATCAGATTATTTTTCTAAACAGAAAAACGAATTTCAGACTTATTCTCTCCAAAATAACAGGTTGTATTTAAACTGTTTTTAAGTTTATCTTCGAACTCACCGTTATTATATACAATATAGGCGATCTACAACTGCAGCGAGGTAGCCGTTTAAGTTAGTGTTTTTAATATTTCATTTCTCAAGGCATCTGTTTTTACCAATCATGTCGAAATTGGGGTAAGTAGGGTGGTATACGTAAAATACTTTAATCCAGTCAGCCCACACCATCTAATTTTTGACTTCATGGGAGTGCGAGATGTGTTCAAAATTATAATTATGATTTGATGTCTAAATACTATGCTAAACTGCCTACCTGTGTAGTTAGTCGTTTAATGGTTTTCTATGATAAATTAAACAATCTTTCTGTTTGTCTATTTAAAGCTCATTTTTTCACATTTAGATATTATAATGAAAAAGGCTCGCATCAAATACCTGTTCGTCTTTGGTTAAGTAACCGCGTATAATTAACAGTACTGTATAGAATCATTTGATTTATTGACCGCTTGAATCATCTGTTCGATTATGAATCATATATTACCGATCCAATGTATTTGTATGTTGAGATATTTTATAATCAGTCGATTGGTATAGCTTTAGTAAAATGGCCATTGAACGTTATGAGTAAAATCGTCCAATGACGCAGTGCATGCAATAAAACTTTGAAAAAAAGTTACAATTAGCAAACTGGGATTGTTTAAAAACAACTGATGCCCCATATCAATCACTCGTTTTTATCTGTTAGATCGAAAATCACTATTTCTAGTTTATCATTGAAGTTATAATAATAGATATACATTGGAAAGTGTTTTGGGATACTCTTAATTTTGATCCTTGGACAAACAAAAATGGGCGGCTGGTCGTGATTTTTTTTATTATAAAAAACTGTTTTTCAAAGAATAAAAACAGTTGAAGATCTTGTATAATACGTGTGCTATTATCATGAAAAAAAACAAAGGCGCTTTAGAGATCTCCAGCTTACATACTTACAAAGAGAGAGCGAGAGAGAAAACACAAAATCTTGTAAAAAAAGAACAGATTTTCCTTTTTTGAAGTTCAAAACTAATATTTGGAATTAGCCTTAATGGAGAGCTTATTTCAAGAAATGCTCGTTTGGTTGTCATTAAAAGAGCCTAACACCGGCTGAAAGCTGCCTTAACCTAAGAAATCGTGTAATATTATAGTCATAATATATTGCCCGAAGCTATTGACTCATTTATCAATATCTAGCAATGACAATCAACCACCCTGTTCGTATCATTACCACTAGTTTTATCGGCACATGTAATGTTCATGATATCCTATTCAGCTGGTGAATTTTTATCTATTGAAGAGTAAATAAAACATTTTACTAGATATTTATCTTGAAAAATCTTTTTAAATCTAAACTTTTAAATCGAAATTTTTATTGATACAATTCGTTTTTCCTGTAAATTTCTAGAATGTCGACATGTTGACTTTAAGAAGGTTTAGTTCATGTTAGCTATTCACGATAATGAAAACTATTTAATTACGAATTTCAGTAAGAAAAAAACGGATAATTATAAAAATGAAAAGATCATTTAACAAAGTGTGGGCCGTCGTTGCTATTGTGGGCTTTAAGATCAATTGTTAAACAAACAATAGACCGCCATTTTAGTGATTTTTCAGCAAGCGGCTGCGAAGTTGAGGCTAGTAAACTTATCCCAGACGAAATACGCCGTTTTTGTTGAAATTTCAGTCTAAATGTCTTTAGGTTTAATGCTAATGGTTATTTGAACATTGCTTTCAGTGGTTAAAAAGGGATATATTAGCTTCAAAAGCGGAACACACACCATCATTAGTCGAGACAGCAAGTAAACGTGAGAACACCACCATATGACGGCTTTGTAAGTTCAACCAAACTTACAATATGGACCGGCTATAAACGTCGGTAGATCGCGACACACATATTTCGATTTAATTTATAATTTCAGGTGCCCTTCGCTGAGACCGAGGAAAAGTTTGCAGTAATTACAAACGCTAAATTATTCCATCGCGAGGCGTTTTTCTGCAGCAGATTGAATGAAGCTATTTTCCAAGGCTTGATGGGCTATCAACTCTGTTGGCTGCTCTAACATGCTGTGCTGTATTGTTATTTGCCTTACCAATTCTGATCAAATAAAGCTAATTTAGCTGCTGGTGTCGTAAAATCACGGGGGTCGAAAAAAGTCTTGAAATTCAATTATTTTATTGACCATGATTTTAGCCAATTCTTTTCTTAAACTCCTTCAAACCATGATCGTTGTTTGAATTTGTTGTTAACACAATTGCACTGCAAACAATCCAACGACAGTCTCTAAAAAAATAATGGCTTTGTTGACATTCTTACAAAAACTCTAAAACGTTTGTTTTCCCTTGTGCATGTGCATCTATAACATAATCGTAAAATAAACTCCCCTCTAAGCTCGTTGGTTTCTAAATCAGCCGTCATAAATGTCTAAATTATTTTCTAATAATGACAACGTCTAATATGACTTATTTTACGGCATGTTAAAATAGAACATTCACTTTTATGATAGCTATTAGGACTCCGTTTTTTCTCGAACGTTGTAATGAGTTTAACTGCAGGGCATTTATTAGAGTGAACACGCCGCAGAGAGACCAACCCAAAGTGCTGAAGTCATTCGTCTAACATTTAAATCCGAGTTTTTTGGTGAGTAAGTTATGTTTTATTTATTTTAAAATAAACACACATATAATAATCTAGTTTATGGCAAGAAAAACATGGACTTATCATTGTTATTTGTCAGTGCTGATAACTAGTAAGAACAATAAAAGTGCCGTTTTGGAGCTTGTTTTAGTGCCCTTCCTATTCATTTGAATAGCGCCATACAAACACTTTAAAACAAAACCTAATAACAGACGAACTTCAAGACAAAGTACAGCATTGTTTATTGATTCCCTTTTATTAAATTTAACTCAGTTTCCAAGAAAAACAAACGCTAAAATCAGGAGTAAATTTTTGTGGAATTTTTGTCGTTTTTCTTATACGTGATAATTGTGCAAGGTGTTTTTAATAACAGTTCTTTACGAACAACATATAAGACATATAGACTGAAGATATGATAATGTAGAAAATGCAGCACTGACATAAACAAAGTATTTAACTGAATAGTAAGCTTTGTAATCATGTCAAGAATCGAAGAAAAAGAGAGAAAATATGGCATGTATATGAACCAAGTACACTGCTTCCTTTACAATTGTAACCAACAATGACTGAACATTTTACGTTCGTATTGAAGTCATTATTAAATCTAACTCTTGGTCCTTGAATGACTCAACACGGAAGTTCGACCTACACACACTTCAATGTTAACTTCAATAAGGGGCTTATAAATCAAACTCAGAGAATAACATTACTTAATAGCTATTGATGCATCATTTAGCAAATTGTTTTTATTTCTACAATCAATTGTTAATAGAATAAGTTGATATTAGGTTTTTTCGGTTCAGTGATCGAATCATTTGAATCAAACTACGGTGTGCAGAAAATCTCAGCTTGAGTTGTTTGGTATTAAACTGTTAATTCATTGTTGTCTTCATATCGCAGCTGTACAAAGCGGACGGCAGATAAGAACTTTATTGATAAAACGTTTCCTATCAAAGGGTTATAAATAAAGACTGATGATCTCCAACGAATCGTATACTATTTAAGATAAATAGTCTTTTAGAAACGCGAGAGATTATTGCAGCTATTCGTCTATCGACTCATTCTGATCCAGTCTTACTTAAACAAGCATAAATCAATCTGATTCTTTCATGATTCTAATCGATGGGGTTTACACAGTATGTCTGTATACGATTTCATTCACATGCACGTAAAGTATTATACATCTCTACTATATTATATTGTATTGTTTAGGATACAGGAATATTGTGTTTTTCAAATAGAAGGCTGCAAGAGATATCGGCAACAAAATAAGAACAAATTACGCTTATCAAATTCCCTGTTTTTCGGACTTTGTTTCTGTTATTCGTATTGAAATATTTCTCTAGACCTCATTATTTCCTACCATTCTAGTGACAGCCATTTTAAAATATATGTACTATTTTGTGAAATAGTTCAATTAGTATTGTAGTTGTAAAATCCTAATTTATTAAAACCTGAAATGGTAAAGTCTCCATTTTCTTTCAAAAAAATGATATTTTCAGAACTAATATTGAAATTCAATGAATTACACCACCAAAATTGTTTATCTACTTTATAGCATTTTACTTTAAAGTTATATAATTCCGTTGAGTTGATTTGCAACGGTGATGTCAGCCATGATACAAGCGACCCGTCATTTAGCTGTTAGGGCGGAAAAATAAGCATTTAGTCGTTAACAACAACAACGTTAAATTGTTTTTGTTTTAATCGCGGATTTTAGTTTTTTGTTAGATTTTCTACTACACTTTGTATTATATGTATTCTTTGTATTTTCTTTTGTATTATAAATTAACTATATATCACGAAATTTCAAACCAAACTCACACAATTGCAGCAACGAATCTGAAAATGAGTCATCTTCGGCATCTTAACGTCTGAGTTTGGTTTGAAATTTCGTGAAAATCCAACGGTAATATTTAACATTTAAACATCTTTAAAGTCCCCACTTTAATAATTGTTCACTGCAAAAGGATTATAATAAAACAGTTATTAATCAGTGGATTAAAGTATGACGCATTTTTTGTTCATATTTTGACTTTGGAAAACAATGTGAAGATCTCTTAATCGTTCAATAGTTTGTACTATTCAATTGGAGTCCATTATCAGTTTCTGTTCGGTAAGGTCAGTTTGACCCAAATTAACCGTCCTATTAGAATGTACTTTCAGTTTACCAAGATATATATTCGATTAATATAGACAAATCTCTAATATTTTCAAGCAAAAGTTTATATTTATTTATTTTTCAAGTTTTTCTTTAGGAGTTTTCAATCATTTTTGCTTGTATTCTGGTCATCAGCTTATATTCAATTGATATAGACAAATTTCTAATCCTTTTTAAGCAATAATTTATTTTGTTCTAAATCTTTTTTCTTTATACTGAATGTTTAATTCATTCAATGATTTAAAAATTCAGTAGTACGATTCAATTTTTGCATGTAGTTCTGCATGGCCATCAGCTTACCAAATAATTGTAATATTTTTTAAGTAACAACTTATCTTGTTCAAGGCGGTTCTTTCTTCATTCAGCGGCAACTTTAAATACAGTAATTGAATTAGTTATATATAGAGGCAGACAGAGATTTTCTATAAACAGTTAGATAAAACGGCCATCTCTAGCCCACATTGTACGACCTTGATCCGTTTGGTTAAACCGCCAATTATAAAAATAGCTTCAAGCATATACATAAAAACATTAACAACTGCTGCGGCAAATTGCAAACAAATTTCATCTTATAAGAATGATTGAAGTGTTTATAACTGAATATTTAAAGCAAAGAATTATTCAGGTTTTATAGTTAAATAAATCACAAATAACCGAGCGAAGAATTTTATAAAAAGGTAATAAAAACGTAGCCGCAAAAGTACATTAAAGATATAGATATAATTGATTAAACTGTTAATAGATTTAAAGCACATCCATGACCATTATATCATATACATGATCTTTTAGCAGTCTTGAGCTAAATTGATTCATAAAAAAACAATGCCAGTGAATTGCACAATCTTCATCGAGAAGTTTTTTTGAAACAAATTTAAAATATTATGTACAGAAAATGTGAATATATACATACAACAGGGATTGCAAAACTATCACAGTATAAGGAATAAGTAACTCCTTTTAAGTCGTCTTATAGTAAATAAACTAAAAAACCTAAAGATTTCCTAGCACAGCAGTATATTGCATTCTCATTAACTCAACATGACGCTCGATCCCATTCAATCATAATATAAAACACGTAGTGTTGGCAACTATTTTAGAATCATCCCTTTCTAATAATGAGACAACGATCTGCCTGCCAAATTAAACGTCCATTTTATTCACATTTAGTTAAGTGCAAGAGCTCGAGTTAGTCTTTTCGGAAGTGAAAGAGCTAATACGAGTTTCAACATCCTCTTTTAATACCCATTTGAACGATATAAAATAGACCATAGGGATGTAAAACAAGCCATGCTGAGACTAAATCCGGTGTCGAGTCTTGTTATTATTATAAGGGAAAGATAAAAGATCATTTAACCAAATAATAGAGTTCATTCTCGAACGTTCTACCCTGGTCACCAAATGCTGGACAAATTATCTCCCTGCCACCTATTTTGAGCCGTATTTTCAGATTTAATCACAATAGTTTATCAACATCACAATAATATAATATAACTTTGTCGAGGTCGTATTTTGTTTGTTTATTTTGTCGTTTGTGTTTGTTTGTTCATTGGTTCGTTTGTTTGTTTGTTCGTTTGTTTATTCATTTGTTTGTTTGCTTTGTTTGTTTTTTCGTTTTTCCCTTGTTTGTTCGTATGTTTGTTCATTGGTTCGTTTGTTTGTTTGTTCGTTTGTTTATTCATTTGTTTGTTTGCTTTGTTTGTTTTTTCGTTTTTCCCTTGTTTGTTCGTATGTTTGTTCATTGGTTCGTTTGTTTGTTTGTTCGTTTGTTTATTCATTTGTTTGTTTGCTTTGTTTGTTTGTTTGTTCGTTTTTTCCCTTGTTTCTTCTTTGGTTTGTTCATTGTTTTTTTTTGTGTCGCTCTTAAATCGATTAAATAAAATTAATAAAAGTTTAAGAATGAATAAAATGAATGAATAGATAGACCTGCATGAGGTGAATGAATGAATGAATGAATGAATGCATGGATGGATGGGTGGATGGATAAGGGATAAATGCGGTATATATGAATAAGTAAATAAAATAAACGGTTTATCTAATTGTTCAAAATGTCTACATAAATCATTATAGTTACTGTCAAAGAGTAATTTTAATCCGTATTTCATATCATTTTGTGTTGAAGATTTATGAGTTGATGCAAATTTTATCATCGATCACTATCAAAATTAATGAATAATTGAAAATGAATGTAAGATTTTGTGTCCTTGGTGTATTGCGTAAGGTAAGAAAGGGTGGTGGCCGTTGCTATAAATACTCCAATGACAATAATTATCATTATCGAATCTCGAATCATGACCTTTGCCAAATAACCAAATGGTTCAGCAGGACACTAATTCAAGACTCATAATCTAACAAATTGCTTTCAGTCTAAAATAAAATCATTTTCAAACCGGCGGAAGTATTTCACAGAAAATTGTTCCGGATATTTCGGACCATTATAAATACTATATTAGTTGTATAGGCGGTGTCCAGAAATAAATCGAAAAAAATTGATTGCGCAATAGAAATTATTCAGAAAAAGGTGGGTAGCGGTTACTCAAAAAAATGATAATGAGTAACTTGATACATATCCATAGTGGTTCACTGCAAAAACGAATGTGTACTCAAATAACTGACTTAATCGATGTATCCGCAATTACTCACTGCAAAAACGAATAGTGGTTACTCAAATAACTGACTAAATCGATGTATCCACAGTTACTCACTGCAAAAACGACTAAGTAGTGGTTACTCAAATCAATGAGTAAATCGGTGCATCCACAGTTACTCACTGCAAAAACGAATGAGCAACTGATACATAAACCCATAGTTATTGACTACAAATAAGACTGAGTAGTGCCGGGTTACTTGTACAATACAATACAATAAGCTTTATTGATACTCCCCAGAAGGGATCTTCCTATCAATTTACAAGTATAATATAATATAATATAATATAGTGATAAATATAATGAGTAAAAATATATATAATATATAAAAAACTAGGGATATTAAAATTATAGTAATATAAATAGCAGTTTAATAAACACCTAATCCAAAAAACGCTGTCGGGTCCGCCGCACAGTCCTCGCGCCAAGACCGTGAAGGAAAACACAGTGAATATTTTGATGAGAGTGATAAAACAAGAAAATAAAAGTAGGCACAACACTATTTCGTTGTCTAACTAACAAAGTAAATTGGTGCATCCACAGTTACTCCAAGCAAAATCTAATTGACTGAGTAGTAGTTGCTCAAATAACTTAGTAATTAATCGGTGCGTCCACAGTTACTCACTGCAAAAAAACAAAAAATGTGTAGCAAGGTTACGCAAATAAATGAATAAATCGATGCGTCTACAGTTATTCACTGCAAAAAAAAAAAACGAATGTGTAGCCAGGTTACTCAAACAAATGAATAAATCGATCGATGCGTCCACAGTTACTCAATGCGAAAACGAATGTGTAATAGTTACTTTAAATACCAAAACGATTGAGTAGTGGTTGCTCCCAAAGTAACTTAAAAATGCAAAGAAAAGCGTAACTTAACGTGTGCAGTGCTTGTTGCTATATCCGAAACTGAGTGCACAAGTCACATGTAGAAATCACATTCTTTGTTGTAAACAAGGCTTGCTTTGTCTTAGTATGTAATGATCTGTGGGCAATGTCAATTTTACCCAGCATAAAAACGGTACTTATAACTTGAATAGGCTATATTGCACAAAATACATTTTATATAAAACCACTTGAGCCATGCAGACAGAGAATATCACAATAGTATTTTATGCGGGTTTTTACCATATTCATAAACGGATCATCTATAGTATTCATATTATTACTTTGCTTCATTTTTATATTACCCTGGAAACTAGACTGCGAACAGTCCCTTCTTTTCCCTCCAGATCCCGAGGAAAACAAGAGAAAAATGAGCATTTGAAAAAAGCACGGACGCGCGGGAATTGGGGGCGTCGCTCGTTTTATTAAAGTTAAAAGATTCTGAATCCGGAGGGAAAAGTAGGGACTGCTCGCAGTCTACCTGGAAACCAGAGTGTTTCTTGATCTAGTATTTGTATTTATCATTTGTACGTCTATTTTCGTTAACTTGAAGAGAGTGGGCCAAAAGAGCCTTGAGCCAAACGATTTTTGAATTCGCCGAGCCATTTACAAGCGGAAGGTCATTATTTGACCCTTGCCTTCTGATTGGTTTAGGTCTTTAAAGAGCTTTGATTGGACATAATTTGACAAATTAACGAGATTAGGTTCCAAATATAGCTATAATTGAGAAGTGAGGTTCTAAGTTCATTTTGCCAGAGGTTTATTTCTCGTTGCCTCACAAATGGTCAGATTTACAAAGCTAAAGCAAGTAAAAAATAACCTCTGGTACCCAGGCTTTTTCATATACACCCATTTCAAACATCGTTGTCGCAATCAAAGCCACAGTCCACACTCTGAAGCCTGCAAAGGATGTTGGTATTTCTACTCTTGTTAACGATTTATTCATAGCATATTTTGGTTATAAGTGTTTGTGGTATATGAACATAATACGTTTTGAAGTGATAGATGATGAAACAAATCTTTATTTAAAAAGCACGTAATAAATCCCACATTCAGTTCATATTACCGACATCCTTTGCGGGCTTCAGAGTGTTGACTGTAGCTTCGGCTGCGACAACGATTTTTGAAATAGGTGTATATAGTATATATAGTCATTTTGTTCCATTTTTCCCTAAAATACCTGAATTTTTTCCTTTGATCTTTGGAATGTCTCATGCATTTTATTTAAGGCCACCTATTAAAAATCGCAATCAAAACAACAGTTCACACTCTGAAGCCAGCAAAGGATGTCGGTATTTCTTCCAAAGAAACATCAGGATTTTGTATTTGTCCTGTAAAATTCAACCATTTAGCACTGGAAATAACCTCTGATACCCGGGGTAGATAGGTATCATTAGAGCACTGACATTGTAGAATGTTGATATCAAGAGGTAAAAACAAAGTGCGCACCGCGCGTTGCTGGTTTCACAATTAGTCAATTAGACTAAATAAGATGACACTGGTTCTATCACTGGTTCTATCTCTTTTCATCGGGATTCCTGTGGTGAGGAGAAAAAAGTTCTTCCCTACCAAATCTTTCAACACAGGAATCCCGATCGCGTAAAAAAAGGAGTCCCTACGGAGTAGCCTGATCGAGGCTATGTCTTACATACGTAGTAGTAGTAATGACGTTTAGGCCTACCCCGGGGCCTAAGATCGCCGTTATTTTGGGCGATCTTGGGCGATTTTAGGAAACTTAGCCATATTAAAGTTGGCGGTCTTGGGCGATCGTAGGCAATCTTAGGCGATCTTGGGTGATCTTAGGCGACCTTACGAGAGTTTAGGAACCTTAGCCATATTTGTGATGCCGATCCTAGGCGATATTAGGCGATATCAGGCGTTCTTAGGCGACCTTGGGCGATCTTGAGCGATCTTAGGCGATCTTGAGCGATCAGTAAGCGATCTTGAGCGATCTTAGGCGATCTTGGGCGTTCTTGAGCGATCTTAGGCGATCTCAGGGCCCGAAGTAGGCCTACGTTTCCAACGTTAGCACTTTATCAGAAGTAAAAAAAAGAATATCTGTTGTAATATAAATCGTGAATCAATAGCTATTCGTTCTAGACAACGTAATTCACTGCCATTATACTCGTAGCAGATTTACCACTGACCCATAACAGGAATACCTAAATCGTCAATATTTTTGCACAGGAAACCCAAGCTCATGCTCCTGGGAGGGCAGATATTAAGCCGTTATCTGAACGATTACAATGAGTTTTATGTCATGGAATTACTTTTATAATTTCATGGCACATCAAAATATTTTGTTTGTTTGTTTTATATGTTGTCAGATGATGAGATTGGGCTCCCTGTGGTTATTGCAGTTGACGATGGTTGAAAATCTAAAAGGTATATATTCCTTTATATTCTATATTCTTTTGAAATTGCTTGACCATCGGCGTCTATATAAAAATAAATAATGTTGGGCTTCGTAAGAAAATTACCCCATTCTTTCATAAAAATAGATAAATAAAAATGACAAAAAATGACACCTTTAACTGTACGATCTGGATATTGGCCTATGCGGTCAGCGGTAGCAATCTCTATTGTTATGGCTTCATTTTATTAATTTACACTGGGTACCAGAGGTAATTTTTTGTATTTGCTTTAGCCGTTTGTAAATCTGACCGTTTGTGACACAACGAGAAATCAATCTCTGGTCAAATAAGCCCCACAGGAAATCCGAAAAATAAAAAAAAATTAAATTATTCAGAATGTCAAAGGAGACTGTCACTGTATTACTAAACCAAGGAAACAAATCGATTATAATTGTAATATACAAATTAGGTAATACCTAATAGCGGAGCTCCAGTTTAAATTGTTCTTACAACATCAATATGTGCATGTAAATAGTTTTTGTGCATGGGCCATGCGCAATCTAAACTGTAATTATTTTAGTTATGTAACCGCAAAAGACAACTACAAAATCATAGATATAGGT
>JAUPMH010169433.1:0-7500 GCA_032270665.1 Metridium farcimen
AATAATAATAATAATAATAATAATAATAATAATAATAATAATAATAATAATAATAATAATAATAATAATAATGATAAAATGATAAAATGAAAAATAAAAATAATTTTACCGATTAGAACACCCAATAGAATAAAAACAAAATACAAAAAAACAAGGACAAAACAGTTGAAGTGTTGGCCGCCATCTTGAATCAGTTTTTCGAGGCCAATTTCTATTTACCCAACAGAAAATTTGACAAAAATACCGAAACAAATTTACAAAAAGGCATTAATACTAAAGAAAACAAAATAGACTAATGTAAGGGAATAAGAAGGATATCGTCTGAAAGCTTAAAATTGTTAAAATATATTTTATTCACCCTAAGGACAAACAATGAAATGATTGTATTATTAATGACGACCTAAAAAAAATACTATATAAACCTCTCATTTTTGACCAAAAGACATAATAAACACAACAAATTGAAAGTTAAAAACTAAAAACTCAGATCAATTATTCTTAATTCAATGTTTTTTTTTCCTGAGAGAATTTTAGTGACGGTGAGTGGTTACCCATTTATGAGAAATTTGATTACAAGTGGAACTGATGTTTAGTCTAGGAATTTCTCATTATGAACGACAAAAACTTCACCAAAAAGTATTCTAAATTAACAAGATATTAAATCTAAATAAAAAGACATAAAATTAACCCATTAAATACGAAATTTTATAGTGGATTTACAAGAAATAGGTTGAATGACCTTACCTGCTTCAAAGACAATTAAGTTAAGCTTTCCGTTTAAATAAACTTCGTTTTCTCAAAATGATCTTCTTTTTTTCTTTTTAACCTGTTGGTGTAATGTCCATTGTAAAACTATAACTTCATCGTTTTACCTAAACAGTTTTTGATTTACAACTTTCAGGTTAGAACATCAAGTTTCCGAAAAAAACGCGATAGAAGTTGAAGTGCGCGTGCGCAGGATTGTGTGAAGGGCCTCCTTAAAATGACAAGATCTAATTGGAATGTAGGTTTTGGAGTTCTTTGCTCTTTAACAGGAACGGATGCACTGCAATGAATTCATCTATTTGTTTAGCTTTCGCAACAGAGGAAAATAAATAATTTCTTCCTATATTGAAACGACACACACACACAAAAAAAACACAATGAAATCCAATCCACGACAAAGAAAACTTAATGTATATCAAGTTATAATCCTTTTTGTTCCTGACCAGAACAGGCTATTGTTAGTAGACTTCGATCTTCGGTGTATCCAAGGAAACAATTGGAGCAACTAGCGAAGTCTCTGCACCGTAGATAGTGGCGTTTTTCTGACGTTACAGGCGTAAATCTATCGGAGTAAGATAACAACTTTCTAAAACTCAGTACATTCAGTAAACTCTTTCTGTACAGTGCATAGAAAAGCTTGGTAACTCATTTTGATCTTTGAATTTGCAGAGTTTGCGAAGTGATAATTATAATAGCGGTTTTCACACGACGGACAAGTCGTTTGGAGTAAAAACGGAGTAATATAATTTGAGGACGATTTGTCCGTCTACTGGTGTGAAGAAAGGATAATGAATAGCATAACTCAAGAATGACTAATTAAAAAAAAAGAAAGAACCAGATGAAATGAACATCGTATAATGGATTGGAAAACATTGTGATAAGTCACTAAGCATGAAAAGAAATGAAAAAATGAATGAACGGTTTTGAAAAAATAGCGATTGAACGAGAATCGGATAATATATTTATTACTGAGAAATCTGAAAGAATCTGATTTTTTAGTCACAATTCTAACAAATACAGAAATAAATAAATAAAACAACAAAGAGTTAGTCTTTTATGTTAGGTTTATAATAAAAATAAATAATAATAAAACAATCATTGTGTCAGAATGTCAAGTTTGAATGCATGAAGCTGAACTAATTGTGGACACCCATCTGTTTGCTGTTACTAAGCAACGTAGTAAATATAATTCCCAGTCCCCCGTAGGTTGACGCGATCAAGTGATAAGGGTCATGTGTTGCTTACAGGTACCAGCCAAACCGACTCTTGATCTAGGAAACATCGTACATAATTAATAACCAAGGGCCTGTCGTACAATCTGACAAATACCTACAAGAACATCATTTCTTTGACTTTGAATTCCTTTTTTTCTAATCAATGAATGATTGGACTGTATCTCTATTAGAGTGACTGCAAGATTTATTACGAAGGTAAGTTGACAGTCTATGAAACTTAAATCAGTTTTGCTGTGTCTTAAAGGGTTAAAATGATCAAATGATCGATAAATACATTGATTGTTTTGATTTTTTTTGTCGATTTTTCATTTCTATTAATTGCCGGTTTTCTTTTCAATTCCGATTTTGCAGTTTCATCCAAACATGAATTTCGTTCTAAACAGTATTTGTTTTTTCAAAAGCCTGGCATTTCTAAACCTGCTGAACCGACCTGTCAAGTGTAAAAAGACTGTTATTGCTCGTAAGCTCGGCGGGAAAACATTTGATCATTGTTCAAATTTCCGTTTAAATTCAACATTATTTTCAATCCTTTCTTTTAAAATTGTAACATTTCACATTTAAAATCATGTGTTAGTTTCCAATCAATCAAGACGTCGATGAAGCTTGTATAACAACCTATATTAGTGACATAACGAAAGCGAAATGTCAGTTGTCTCTGCGGATTAAACATTTCGTTATTTGTAACGATTGCATGTGCAAATTCATAACGCCAAGATTGCATTAATCTAATGTCCAACTTTGCAACTGTGATGACAGTTCTTGCTGCTTTGTTTATCGTCAAAATAAAACATTAAATGACAATAACATTATAATGTCAAATATAATAATAGCTACATGCATTAACACCTGTAGTAAAAGATGCACAATTATTATGAAGTAAAATGCATGTACACCCAATTGCAAGAATGTTGTCACATGAATAAAGAACATTAGAAATTTAGTAAAGGAATAACAAAAGAAAGAGTTCAGCTTGAGCGATCTTCTTTTGTCTTTTAATTCCTTTCCCACTAAATTACAAAAGTCAGGACAACGTTCTTGTAATTAGGTGTATCCAAATTAATTTAGTTAGTTTTATTGACAAGACTAGTTCTTGATATTTACAGTATTTTATTTTACAGATAGTTGCATGCTAAAAATGTACAGCTTGGTATTCCTGTGGTGTGTTGCTGCTATAGTTACGGCTGACAAAGAAGCACCAAAACGAGGTCAGTACGGGACGACAATAATAACCCACTATATTTACTTCCGTAGAAGATTCGCCACATGTAGGGGAATCCAGAATGATGCGGGATTCCTGATTTCAAGTGTTGGATTCCATATTCTAAAGTCAATTTTTTATTGGATTCCGGAGAAGACACAACAATAGTCTAACAAGTCTAACAGCAATAATCAGTGGCGGATCAGGGGGTTGTCCCTTGAGGCAACGGACACCCCCCTAGCGCCGCAATTACCCCTATTTTATTTAAGACATTTAGGGACCGGACACCCCCTAACACCTTAAGAGCCCTTCATTTGCAATTGGGATACCCCTCTGACAAATTTCTGGATCTGCTCCTGATAATAGTACTCCATGCATGTGTGTAAAATAGCTATATCATCCGGGCATCTAAATTACATTTTGTATCTGGATTGGGAAGGGAACAAACATTGATCTTCTCGTTCTTATGGTATTTCAGATAGTGTACTTTCGTCCATTGATACGGGTGAGGTCCATTCTAAGTTTAAGGAAGGAAATCACGAAGATGAAATCCGTGCAGCCTTCCCTATAATGGATGCCTTTAAAGGACACTCACTACTCACAGCCGATGACTTAAAAGACAAAAAGGAGTATAGCTATGCCGATGAAGAAAGCATTGATAGAGCGGTGCAAAATGCTCTCAGAAAACTACACAAGAAGAAAGTGTACCTCAACGAGGCGGTCGACAAAGCCACAATTGATCCAAACGTACACCACAGCATCAAACACGCGGCGAAACGTAACATAACAGCTAAAGAAGTTGTCGATGAAGTTGTCAAAGATGAGATCAAAAGACATCACTCTGGAAAGCACAGCGACTCATCAGACGAAGATGACTCCCCGAGTGATGATGAGGAATCACACGGGTTTGAAAAGAAAATCCACAAGAAGTTAGCTCAGATATCTTCCCTCGAGCACAAGCTTGCCGGACTTGTGAGCGATGTCAAGAAGTTTCTAAAGAAGAAGAAATCCCAAGATCCCAGCAGCGACAATGTTGGCTTACTTGAGGATAACGACGACGTTGAACGAATCATGGCTTATGGCAACAAGAAACGAAGCGAAATCCCTCGGAGTCATATCTCGCTTATACAAAAGTATCGTAACAACCCAGAGCTTGTGGATAATTACATCGATAACATCCTTGATTCTAAAGATGAATCAACGACAAATGGCGAGCAACGGGACTTACTCGGCAAGAAAGAAACAGAGAGCGCTTTGTTGAGAGATGCGCTACCCAATGGTGATATCAATTCTATTCCATTATCACGGCTTGACAAAGAAAGTGAAGATTATGATAACATGGCAACGGACCGAGGAATTGCACGAGATGCTTTGATAGAATCACCATTCTCCATGCTTGACATCAAGCAGACGACAGGCACGAAGTTTAGACATGGAATCAGCTAATTTTGAACATATTTGACAGTATAAACTACTATTACAGTCATTTGCTACAACATAAATTACTTATGGCAGTATAAACCATTGTAACAGATATTTGCTACAACACTAAAGACTTTGGCAGTACATGCGAACCACTATAGTAGACATTTAGCAAATGTCTGCGATAGTGTTTTGCATGTATATTGTCATAAGTATTTTGGGTTGTAGCAAAACACAAATTACTTATGGCAGAACATGTAAACCACTATTCCAGATATTGCTACAACACTATCCACTTTATTTTTTTTGTTTTACTTTTAGGATTAATAAAATAATTCAAGACAATTAATGTGTTTTCCAAAGGTGTTACATTACTATTTTGTAAGTGTATATTATCTATTTCATCTGTGTCAAGTACAATCTTTACATGGTTCTAGTCAAGTCGGTTCACCAGCATAATCTAATAATATTAAATTTCTTTTATAGTGCGCTCCATTAAATCTCGGTGCACTTTACCAAAGTAACACGAAACTAAATTGCTACGAGTCAAATAGAAAAGTTAGGTATAGCTGGTTAATGTTCTGAGATCAGCAGGCAAAGTGTTCCAAAGAGAGGCAGCAGCTCCAGAAAAAGATTGAGCACCATAGGTTTCAGTTCGGTAAGATGGCAGTTGAAGAAGCAGGCCAGAAGAGTTTCAACAAAGGATACGTGTCTGAGTAAGGTAGGAGGGAGCCATTCCATTAAGAGCTGTACCTATAAGCGTGGAACGGAGGGGGATGACTTGAGTGGCTAGTCGCCCCACCTTTTTGAAGAGCCGTCCTTATTTTTTTAATCGGTTTTATCTGTTCTTGGATACCATGTACTTATATGTTTATTGGTTAGCTGTTGTTGTATTCCAAGTTGATAACCACACAATACAGTCACCTCGTGTATCCGTGTCTGGTATTATCTAGTTCTTTAGTGTACTCTTATAGTGTACTCTTATATTCTGGGTGTCCGTCCATGACCAGGTCAGTGTCCAGGTTGGACTGGCCACTACCATAGTTTCCATGATTAAGATTTGTTAGCACAACTGTCATGTCCTGTTGGCACCATCTACAACAGACACAAAGATACGATCAGCACTTACCGACATCTCATAAGGGGCTACTCGCAAAACGAGGGAGCTTTTAACCCAAATTTGCCCGATATACGCTTTTGTTGCGAAAACAATCGGCGGTTAGCTATAGTGTATTCGCTTTTATCACGGGCCGCCATATTGGCTGAAACAATAGGTTTTGAATCCTTTAGGTCCACTTGCCCTCGCTTTCATGCAAACAAACACTTTCGCTCTCATGGTAATGAACATGGCCACCGTGTGATGAAAGCCCATTACATCGCAACATATTTCCGTAATATCTGTTATAAATCAGACCCGCACGCCACATTACCTGAGTGACTAGATGTTCGCAATAAATTTGTCGCGCAGAGAATCTTCACTTTACCTTTTAGCCGCTTCTACATCTTGTCTTGTAGCGTCTTCCCAACACGCATGCTCAATCAATAATGAACCTAAAACAAACCATAATTACAAAACAACCAACTCTTCAGTCTCCAAATGTAACCAATAGTAAGGTTAAAAAATATAAGGTTTCGCTCATACTGCAAAAACGGCTGAGTAGATACAACTCCGTATATTGAGTTAATCATGCATTCAGGATGACACTGTATAGTGAGTAAACCCAACTCTAAAGTGAGTAAACCCAACTCTTTGGTGAGTAAAAGTGAGGTTAAACTCAATATATTGAGTACATTGTACTCAATGGCACATCTACATCTACAATATACTGAGTTGTATCTACTCAGCCGTTTTTGCAGTTCATTGGTTCATGTTGTGCATGATCACTTATCCTGTTAGCAAAGAATGTTTTCTCGTTATTCTGAGAAGGAAAAACTAAAGGAGAAACATTTCCTCTGCTATCAGGATCATGATCACTCAACTAAAATAAGCAAAGTGCACTGTTTACTCCACAATGTACTCAGAAATACAACAACAACATTGATATGAGGAGGAGGTCTTGTACAAAAACACTTCTGAATAGTAAGGCAGGTAACTTTGTAGTTTAGTAAAGCCACAAAAATATAAATATTTTTTTTTAAAACTCATGAATGATTAATGAGAATTTGACAAAAAGCATGTCCGTGACGAGTACTGTATATCTTTTACATATTCGTCCTGATTGGTATAAGTTTCAACTTGAATTTTCTCGACCAGATTTACTTTTATCTTGACAATTTTAGTAAAACATGAAAGAAGTAATGTTGGAGTTTCTGTAGTATACTGTATTCGCGTCCGATCTGTACGTGATACACAACGGGTCGTCTTCGACTGCCACTGTATGTCCCGGCATACAGATCAGCCGCTCATACTGTATATATTAGGTGTATCGTACCTATATAAATCCTGGCCAAAGAGTAAGCAAAGTCCCTTGCCGCAACTGGTTGAGACAAGGCATCATAGTGTTCAGGTAACAGTAGGTTAGACACAGCTTGACGAACAGACTCACACGCTGACTTTAATGAAGTATTGTTAGCTGCCATAGCGATCTTGGACATAACAGACAAATGAAAGGCATGGAGAACCTGTTAAACCAGTAAAACGTGTTAGTCCTGTTAAACCAGTGAAATTTGTAAGTCCCGTTGAACCAGTAAAACTTGTTAGTCTTGTTAAACCAGTAAAGCTTGTTAGTCCTGCCGTTAAACCAGTAAAACTTGTTAGTCCTGTTAAACCAGTAAAACGTGTTAGTCAGTTTTAAACCAGTAAAACTTGTTAGTCCCGTTAAACCAGTAAAACGTGTTAGTCATGTTAAACCAGTAAAACTTGTTAGTCCCGTTAAACCA
>JAUPMH010169544.1:0-12866 GCA_032270665.1 Metridium farcimen
AATGATGATGATGATGATGATGATGGTGATGATGATGATGATGATGATGATGATGATGATGATGATGATGATGATGACATGGGCAGTAATTACGAAGAATTATGATAATGGTAATGGTGAAGAAGAAAAAGATGATTATAATAATGATGATGATGATGATGATCGATTATGATCGATGATGATAATGATATGTTGATGATCAGGTAATGATGGTAATGTTGATGATAACGATGATAGTGAAAATGATGATGACTGTGGGTGACATGAAAAGTGATAACGATGATGATAATTAATTATATAGATTCTCTACTGGATAATTCTGAACAAATTACAACTAACAAACACTGTACTGGCTTTTCTTGGTCTGTGCAACATTCCAATGTTTTTTGGTAGCATTTAAATGGTTTTTCGGGCCTTTCATACCATCATAATTAGCTCAGATTTATGACGACTGATCGGCTTTGTCTCTCACAGCATTAAATTGGGTTTATAACATCTAACTATTTTTTTATTGCACTTAACTGGGTTTTAAAGTTTTCTATGTAAGATTTTGCAGCATTACATTGGCTTCTTTGCGATCCAATTACAATTTTGTTTTGAGCGATAAATGAAAATGTTTATGCAAATAGAAATCCTCAAAATTAATGTCCAGAACTCATTTGAAATACCTCAACTTTTCTTCCATCCACTATCGTGCCATTTAACTTTTCCCGCGCTCGGTTGGCGTCGTCGCCATTGCTGAATGTAACAAACCCAAAGCCCTGTGACAGAAGACAAAGACTATGTCAGTAAAACATCTCGATAATCAGTCTTTAGACTGAACTTTACACCCCGACGAAGTCAATCGATAAAATTGATAATTTGTTTCTCAATTGTTATCAATTGTGATAACCAATTAACCAATTGATAACAACAGGAGCCCATTTGATAATCAATTGATAAAAAGGGATTAATTGAAAAAAAAAAAAAGAGTGAGATATCAATAAGTATATTGATAATCAATTGAATACTGAATTGCAATGCGTTCGGTGTATAAAGTGAAATACAGATACATGAGAAAAATATCATATGCCCTCGTCAGGTTTACGCATAGTAGACACCGAATCGAAATATGGCGACAAATTTGAATAACTTTTCTTCTGGACTGGCTTTCCTCGTATACAAGTGAAAACTCCATTGCCCCAATGTGAATACGAGGCTAGCCAATCAAATGCAAGAACAAAAGTATATATATCGCCATATTTCGATTCGGTCTAGGACGATATCATAGTGAAGTTGAATGCATCGGTCTTTCTAAGGAAGGAAACAATAATTGGAGTAACAATTATTTGTCAGTAAAAGACTGACGTTAATTGTATTGCTTTTCTAATTTATTAATTATTTATGTCAGTACTATGCCATATTCATTAAGCCGAGTTGTGTAGTGCCAAAAAATTGAAACGTATAGTGAGTCGGAGTCTCCCCGATTAGTAGGGCACATGATAGGTGTCTAGCTAGACGATTGAGACGTTAAAAAAGCAATTATATCATTAATTGCATCTTTTTGTTATTCTTAAGGTGTAATATAGAATCATAGAAATCGTAATCGTAATACCAGAAGCCAGAAGCAAGCCAATACGTTTCTATCGCATGCAATTAAATAAATCCTTCAAATTTATTCCAATAAAGTATATAATTCGAAGCTGTTCTTGATGTTTGCCAGATTTCTTCATCGAAATTGCATGGCATCATAACCATATATGGACAAAGCATTTGTTCTGCCACGTTTTAAAAGACCCTCTCTACCACAGGAATCCCAAAGGTCAGGGATTTCCTGTACGTGATAACAGCGTGACGCCCTTGGCGCGGGACCCGATTTGGTTGTTGATGGAGAGCGGACCAAAATCAACCAAAAAAATATTAACATCGCACAAGAACCCTATTAATATATTGTGCACAATCGCTTCCAGCGAAAAAGATATCTTGAAAACAATATCTTGCAAATCGGAAGGTCGTGGGTTCGTTTCCCACCTGGGGCTCAAATTTTCGAAGATTGTAGTTGTGTCTATTTATATCGTGGGGATATTTAATATTTAATATTTCAAGTTGTATTACTATTAATATATTGCAAACTATTTAGCTGGAAAAAGATGGCGCAAAATAATATTTGGAATCCATTCCAATTAAAACTCAAAACGTACGCCCCTAAGGGCACCTATTAATCTAGAGCCGTGAACAGAACGTTGATAAATTCCTTCAAAATTAAACTGATGGAAAGAAAACCTTTAGAATGCCGCACGTGAAATCGAAGCCGGAAAACAACACAGTTATGTCGCAACATGAAAACACAAAGAGCTGATGTTTTTTTCAAGGTTGCAAGGTCTATAACCGCTTAGCGGGTTGGCGTGCTTAGATGGCTATTCACACGTATTTCCCACTGTTAGTTCAAAGCACTTAATTGGTTTCCCATGCTTGAAATGTATTTAAGCTGGCACTTGATTGGCTTCCACGAGTCTAAACCTGTACCATTTTCAATTTGGATTATGCAAAACACATGCGATCAACAATTCGACAGGAGCGCTAAAATGGCTTCCTCGGGTGAATGAACAGATTAGAAAACCACTTAATTGGCTTCCAATTGGCTTCCTAAATGCATATGATTGGTTAAGCAGAACACGTGAAAGGTTTCCTCGAAACACTTTAATGGCTTCCTTGCGAATAATTGTAATTATACTAAATTGTTATACTAATCTGAACAAAATTAAAAAGGTCACTTTGTTGGTATCCAAAATATCTGCCATTGATCCATTAATCTTAGTACACCTAAAGGGCTTTTTGACACTTTAGTGGTTTTCCTGAAATAATTATTGTACAATGACATCAAATGGGAACATGTTGGAATCGGTATCCGAACGAAACGATTGGATAGTGCTTGTGATTGGTAAATCACCACTTGATGGTTTTTAAGGACATTTTATTGGCGTTCGTTAAAAACGTAAATTAAGGGGTGGACTATTTGACTTTTGAGGGGGGGGAGGATGATTTGGTCAGTGCAGGAAAATTTTTTAGCCCGCTGGCATGCGCACGGAATTTATTTGATAGAAATGCAAAGATTTGAGTGGCGATGTTGGCTTGCAGGAAATTGTTTTCGGCCTTTTTTTCGAAATCATCCCCCCCTCCCCCTCAAAAGGTAAATGGTCCACCTCTAACAAATAAAATACATTTTTGTTCATCTGAATAAATCAAATATCGAATGCTATTGATTGTATGGATTTCATGAAGCTATTTGTCGTTTTGTCAATCTTCGTTCAACGGCGCTTTAGTGGATGTCCTTACAAAAAATAATCTTAGGAAAATAAAAATAGGCAAACTTTGATAGCACTTAATTGGCTTCCTTCGTAAAACTGATTGGTTATTTAATCTTGGCAAAGCACTTAAATGGCTTTTGACAACACTTTAGAGGCTTTCCTTGAAATAATCATCGCGATCGTAATGGAATAACTGTATATCCGCTCTTAAATGGTTTCATTGATGTCTGTGGCTGGCCAATTAATCTTGGTACAACACGTTTTGGAAACATATACACTCAAATGGCTTTCCTTGTGGCAGATTGGCGAAATACCAAAAAACCCTTATTTGGCTTCTTTAATTTATGTGAGCAATCATTCTAAATGAATATTTGGTGAAAGCATAAACACTTGATAGGCTTTACTTGTGGTATATTTGTGGAAAATGAAAGAAACACCAATGGAAATGAATTTAGTTAAGACAGTTGACTGGTTTTCTATGACATACCTGTTCTGTTTATTCGATTAAACGTTTGTTAATTAATAATAATTGACTGCTGTGCAATACAATTAACGAATTAAGCTTATATTGACTACTAAAATTACCCCCTTTAAACCATTTTAGAACACGTGATTAAACCCTGCGGAGTTTGGTTTTTCAAATGTAAATATTACAACACGTTCAAAAATGTTCAAGGGAATGTAACGTGGTCTGAAATGGTTAATTTGCAAACGATAGTAAACTGAGAGGCAGAACCGACTAGTCCTTTTCACGGTTCTCGTCGAACAACCTCAGCCTCGATAGCGTGTAATACATTCTTTAGAATTTGACTACAGATCGCGGTAGGGAATTTACACATTATTACACTGAATAGAAACACTTGGACATTCTACGGGTTGTAGTCAAATTCTAAAGAATATGTCACACGCTATCGAGGCTGAGTTTGATGGAGGGATCCGTGAAAAGATATATTGTTTTCTAGTAAGATCGACACAGTCCACATTAGTTTATCTGATAGTTATCGTACATTTTAACTCCAATTATTTTCTTAGAAACACCGACACAGACCACACAAGTTTAACCACTAGCTATTATCTTAATTATTGTCATTAGAACTTAAGATATATGTTATATTGTGCTTACCTTTGATCCTCGTTCGTTGTAAATGATTTCTACATCAACTATTGTACCGAATTGCTGCAAGAAAACAACAATGCAAATATAAATTTTGGTTTTGTTGAGCTCTAGTTTTGTCGGTTGTGAGCTCTATTCTTAGGGGCTGTTTATATGAAGTCGAGTTGTCCCTGCTAGCCGGGATAACTCTATTGTTTTGTGTCCCCAGGGGAATATAAAACAATAGAGTTATCCCGGCTAGTAGGGACAGCCCGCCTTCATATAAACAGCCCCTTACTCTCGCTCTCATACACCTTGTAATTTCTTCCACTAAAACTTTCCATTCTATAACCTTTTATTTTCGTTCGTTATATATAGTTATCATAACATTAATTATATCTCTCTGTCATCCACTTTTTCATTTCTTCGAATAAAAACTGGTATAGATCTTGTGATGATAATTTGCCAACCATTTTCACAATATATGTTTTAAATTTTCTTTGTTCTGTGATGGTTGGCAAAACGATAACAAAATACGGTCACTGTACGTCCACCTATTCTTAAACATTTCATTTTCTTCATTAAATTAAATTAGTTTTATACTGTCGTGTTTTCTTTCTTTTCTACGTTTGTCCCTTTCATTCATTTTTCACTCATTTTCCCTTTTCATTTTAACAATTACCATGCTTAATATTTCATCCAACTTTTCACTTCTTCTCATTTCCTATTTCCTGCTTTTCTTCAGCTTTTTAGATATTAATGATAGGTAATATAATGAAATTTGTAACACCGTAAAAAAAGTTGACTTAACTTTACTGACGTTTCGAGCTTTTTTTGGATATTATTATATTATTATTATTTTTAGATTTTATTCTCTCCTTTCTTTCAACGAAAACCCAGATGTCAGCATAAAACGTTTATTTTGACGATTTAGTATAATCAAATCAAAGTTATTATGTCAACATTAGCGCTATCAGTATCACATGCAGTAACTTACCCCAAACATTTGTTTCAAGTCATTATCTCTGAATCGAAAAGGAATATTTGTAACATGTAATCGCTTATGTCCCGAATCGTCAGTTTGAATAGCTGTGGGTACTGGTATAACAACTTGTTGTTGTTGTTGTTGCTGCTGTTGTTGTTGCTGCTGTAGTTGGACTTGTTGACTAGCGTCTGTAATCACGGGCTGTAGTTGAGCCGCGACGTGGTTGTATGACTGTATAGCGGTTTGCTGCGAGTATGGTATGCCATTGGCTAACGGCTGAAAGAAAAGGAACAATAAAACATCACAACTTTGTGTGAGGAAGTTTACGGTAATTAACGCGTATTTGCAGTGAACAAAGAAAAGAAAAATAGCCTAATGAATCGCAATAAAATGAACCATAAAGTGATAAAAAATTCATGCATTTCACCGACGATCGGAGATCAATTTGAAATGGATGAATAAATGAGAGAGATATTTCATTCAAATGGTTTTCGTTCATGGTTTTAGTTGATTAAAACGGCGTGCAATTAGGTCATCGTGGTAGTAGTCGACCTACCCGGTCCAGAGCGTGAAGCTTTTCTAGTGTGTTTACTTTGTAACTCATTAATATTGCATTATCGGGTTAATTAAATTTCACAAAGAGAAAAGCTCTAATCACACATCCTAACGATTCACAATTTTACAAAACACTACTTCCTTACTAAACACATCAACTTATCGCGAAAATTAGTTTATTTGTAATCTAATCAATAAATTGTTCGCGCAAAATTTGAACGACGATCTATAAAAAAAACAAGAATTCACCCTCCAAAATTTGCAATGAATAACTCTTTATTCCGCGAAGTAAATTATAGATACATTTGTAGAATAGTCGAATAATCTTTCCATATATTAAAGTCGACTAATCTTACTGTAGAGTTTTAGAAAAATCAGATTATAAAAACTTTCCCAAAAAAAGTTCACAGCCACTTTATATTTCGAAATGCAAGCATAAATGGTACTACGAAGCAAAATAGAATAAGGTAACCTAGTTTAATAGTTATGGCAAGAAAATCTTGATTAGTTTTCACTGACATAAAAAGAGAACGGTAGTGTTAGAAGAAAGAGTCCAGTGATATTCTTTGCGTCAAATGAAATACAGCGTTTTGCATGTCTTCAGTTCAAAAGAAAAATGTTTTCAGCGACCAAAATTATATACCACAATGGATCCAACCTCGGCACACTTTCACAAAGATATTGTTTTTCCTTTCTAGGACAAAAAGGATATTGTGTAACTCATTTAGAATACTGAAGCGAATTTCTAAACAACCAGAGCACAATATAGAAACCTGTTGTGTGTGTGTGTGTGTGTCATTACCTCAACTTCCATTGATATTTTTACTAGTATTCCGGTCTCGACAAAATCGGATTAATCGGCTTGGTGTTTGGTAGTGTGAAACCAAGGGTTTACTAACAGATAGCCTACGATACAATAAATAGCTAGATATATCTACCAGCGGTCTCATAAATCATTCATAGCTACAAATGATAATGACAATTTCTTGCTATATTAAATTATTCACTAGTTGTGATGGTAATTAGGGTGCGAGTACATGTTTGGTTGGTTATTCCTATCGGCTTTTTTTACTCTAAAAACACATCTAAAAACTCGGACACGCAAGTATCTTAATATTTGTGGTTAAGGATCGAGGGTTTGTACGGTTTGGTATGTATTTTGAGAGTTATTTGCTCCAATTAAAGAATTCCTTTTGTAATTATTTTTTTTCAATTCGTTCGCTCTGTTCAGTGAGCAACGAGAGTCTCTCAAAAACACCTGATGTGCAAGTTCAATCAACTGTAGAAATTCCTCTACCAAACTGAACGTTTTTAAGTGAATTCAAAGAGAAAGAAAACAAATAATATTAAGGTAGAAATAGTTTTGGTTCGAAACTACAAAGCGCAAACTAACTTTCGAAATCTTTTGGAAACTTTGTCGCTGTGAGTTTTGAACAACGCATCATGGAGTTCAACCAAAATAAAAACCTAAATTATAACACATCGTTTTTCTTTCCTGCTTCTCTCAAAAACCCTCAAGAACTTAAACTTTAAAATAACAAGAACAAAAAGATAGATCTAGTTCTTTATCATCTGCTAAATGACAATTTCCAAGCACAAAATTAAAAAATGTTTTAAAAATTCCATATTTGTTTTATATTCTCAGGTAATGTTGTAGTATTTATTTCTGTTTAATAGTTTGTGTAGATTTAAAGCATTTTAAAGTACCCAGAGATCAAATCTACAGATTCATATATGATTGTATTCTAATAACAGGTGTGCTTAAGACGCGTAAATACTGTCACCGTTAAGAGATACTTTAGACAAATCTCAAATCGTGATTACTGCAACTCTCAGACAAGTGAGAAGATTGAATTACGGTTAAACGCGAGAGATTTCCTTTGCATATATAAACATTATTCGAGAGAGTTTAAAACAATATAGCTAAAAATAATACTTTGGGGAGTTCATATACGAAAGATTTCCTCGAATGTTAATCGTGAAAAGAGTTTTAAGCTTCTTCAGTGTTTCAGTGGAGTGAAGGTATTTCAAAGTCGCTTTGTGATTGAATGTTTGCATGAGTCAGTGAATGTTTTCAAAATGAGTTTCTACTTACAATAAACCCATATACGCTGTAGTCCATCATGATTGAAGCCTCTGATTAGATGTTATCTAGATAGTTTAGATATCTTTTAGGTAGTGAAACAATTACCAAGCGTCTCAATCGGCCGAAACAGTCGCTACTGACGCTCTGCTGTAATACTATCGTAGACAAACACGACTATTCGCAAATATCACCAAACAACATCATAAACACACACGGGGCTTTTGTACAAATGTAGTTTCGTGAGCCAATTAAAGCCCACAATGAGTTTGGCCAATGTGAGAGAGATGGCCCACAAAACAAACAGCCCAATGAATTTAGAATCTTCGAGATATGATCTAAATGGCTGAAACTTGATACCAGTGTTAAAACAAGGAAGGCCAAAAAACACTACCACGAACGTGGAGACATGTGAACTAAAAATATCTCGAAATTTTCAAGGAATATTGAGTTTTTTGTTTCGATTCCTATTGTGGAGAGTTTCGTACTATTGTAGTGTGTCTCTACGGGGAGGTGTTTTAACAATAGACGAAGTGTCAGTTGTTTTATTTACAAGACACCTTCGTTTGATAGCTATTCGCT
Organism: Metridium farcimen; assembly: GCA_032270665.1. NCBI lineage: Eukaryota > Metazoa > Cnidaria > Anthozoa > Actiniaria > Metridiidae > Metridium > Metridium farcimen. The sequence continues at coordinate 8,586 of JAUPMH010169544.1, forward strand.
GTACTGATCAATTATGTAACTTAAACAGACTGCAATAAGCTAGTTGAGAGACTCGTAACCTTCACGACCTCCATGTTAATATCCATAAACCAGAACACTTAACTGGATAATACCCTTTCAAGTCTAAAAACCAATTTCTAGGTACTTACTCCTGCATATAAAACATCGAAGATCTTTTTGGCAATAATTAGAGTGAAAGTGAAATCTTTTTAGAGTAGGATTAAAATGTTTTAGGGGGTATAATTCACTGACAAAAGCTTTTTGATCAAAGAGAAACAGAATGAAATAGCAACTTTATCGTATAGAGAAAACTATTGTTACCTACCGAGGATTTGAGCTTAGTTATTCGTTGTAGAAGGATGACGTGAAAAGACTTTACAACATCGCTAACTACAACTTTTTAAAATTTTCACGTAACAATTTGAAGAACAAATGAAATTTTCACGTAACAATTTGAAGTACAAATGATAACTTAAAGACAGTTAAAAAATGATTCTTACTTATGTTTCGAACACAGTTTATTCGCTTGATTAAATGTTTTAGCTACGAAAAATGCCGAATATACCTTTTTTGAGAATATTTAAATTTGGTATTTTTACAATACATAAAGAATCAAACATTGTTTATAATACTAAAACTTTAAACAAAAATTATTTTCACAAACAAAAAATCGAAAATAATTTAATATGCGAATATTTTTTTGTATTTTTTTTTCACAAAAATAAAGAATCAAAACTTGAACAGGACATTTTTCTGATAACGACAATTATAAGAAAATAATTCGATATTAGTTTCAAAATTTCATCTCTAAACAAAATAATTATGAACTTCACAAATATGTATTTATAAAATTAAAGACAAAATGAAATATGTCTAGATGTGCAATACTTTTTCACTATAAAACTTTAAAAACAAATATTTTATGCTTTTAAGTTTTCAAAATCTACGAAAACTGGTATTGAACGCGTGGGCATTTCCAAGGAAACAATTAAATAAATAATTATCTTTTAAACATAGCACACTTTAACTTAAAAACTTCATTAGAAAGTTGCTCTCAGTTTCTCATTCTCACTCTGTGTCAAGCGGAACGTCGAAGATATGTAAGAGCTCGCCATCACCTGATGAAGGCTAGAAGTAGCAGTCGAAATTTCGCGGTCTAAACCTTCGACATTTGCGAGCTAGAAAAACGTATAATTTTCTACTTATCTCATATACAAGATGAATAACCTTTAATAATTTCATTAAAAAAGACGAGTCAGAAAATATTTGTACACATTAATTTTGTACATGATTCAATGCAATCCAAATTTAGCTAAATGATTAGGAAGCTTCAAACGGTGAGCAGAGTTGTGTGTAAAATTGCTGAACTTCCGAATTAATTGTTAGATATTTCCGTCATAACTCAAGTTTTCGCACAACTAGAACATCATCAGCGAATAAAACTGCTTTTCACATAAGCTGGGACGTAGTGGCGAGTGTTTTAGGTAAACAAAAAATCTAACAACTTTACATGAAAGAAATCATTTTAAAATTATTATTCTCACGTACAAACAAATTGTGAGCGAGTGAGTGCGAGTGTTTTAGATAAACAAAAAAATTAACAACTTTACATGAAAGAAATCATTTTAAAATTATTATTCTCACGTACAAACAAATTCAGAACAAATATTGTTTCTTTTCATCGAAAAAAAAGCTTTAAAAAAATAAGAGAGGAAGAACTCCAAAGCACTTCCTGTGTTCTACGGACCAGACGTGTCAAATTTTAATACTTATTTCAATAAAGTAATGAATGAGGGTTTTTGTTTGTGTACATAATGATAAAATATTGATTAGATACAAAGGTACTGTAAGGTTGGAAGTGTTATTTTCATTAATACAGTGCACAAAATAAAGTGGGAACTGACCAAGGCCACTTAAAAAGCCGTCAATTTTAAAGATACACTGCTATTTATAAAACAGTTGAAAAAATGTTGAATACTGAATAGTGCATTTCAAGATCAAAGGGCATTGTGGGTCTCATTAAAATATAGTAAATATAGATCAGGCTGCTCTCTATATATGTAGTTAGTAGATTGTTTCGTATAGTGTGCACTGAAAATATAATAAATTAATATCTATTTTACTTTAAGGCCCGTTTACACTAGCAATGTTGTCGCGCCACAAGAGCTGCGATTTCAATGGCGATTTTATCGCAGCTTTGTCGCCGCAATTTCCAATGGCAATACGCTGGAATTTAGGAGACAGAAAGTCGCAGCAGATTGCACTAAATTAAGTAGCGTTGAGAAATCTGCAATAAAATCGCCATTGAAATCGCAGCTCTTGTCGCGCGACAAAATTGCTAGTGTAAACGGGCCTTTATATTATACAGCATGAAATAACCCAAAATTCATTTCGGTCTTGCATGGAATCCATTATTCAGCATGCAATATTCAACGTTTTTCAAATCGCTGTATACCAAATATCGAATAGTGCATCCATAGACTGCAATGCATTATTATTATTTGTTAAAGTCATTAATTTTAGAGTGATAATTTACTTTATTTTAGTGCATACTAAACAAAACCGTAGAGTGGTTTTCATAACCCCGTGAAACACTCTTTAGTGTATCACTCTTTAATACAATCTAATTCCATTGTGTTCTTTTGTTGTTATTTGACTATTACACTTTAACTAATACACTTTGTTTCACGGGTTTATGAGACACTCTTTAGTGTATCACTCTTTAATACACTCTAATTCCATTGTGTTCTTTTGTTGTTATTTGACTATTACACTTTAACTAATACACATATTGTTTCACGGGTTAATGAAAACCACTCTATACCACTTCGATATAGACAGTAAATCGATCTATTTAGTGTTTTCATTTTAAGTCCCGTTTTCACACCAGACATGACTAGACTAGTCTGTGGATGACCTACTCGTACCAAGGACCCCACGTGCGCCACAGACAGCACCAGACGACTTAGCGGGCTTTCACTGTTTACTAGTGTATTGGGAGGGGGGGAGGGGCAATATCTGGGGGGTCACGTTATTTTCGGAAGCTGTATAGGGGGCGTTGTAACTACTTGTATGTAGTTTTATAAAAGTTTAGTTGAAAACGGAGGGTTAGGGGTTATGATATTATTACCAACCTGGAAGGGGGGTTTGGGTAATATTTGGAAACGCCGGACATGTAATTTTGCCGACCCGACCCCCCCCCCCCTTACATTAATGAATGAAAGCCCCCTTAAGAAGCTTTGTCCTTCCAGACGATTTGTAAGTTTTCTAGTGTGAACTAAACGGAAGAAGCGCGTATGAAACGTCCCTAAGTATACACAACACTTTATTTTATGCTCTTATACCAAAATATCATTTTTTATTTTTTTTCCAAAACATTTCTCAAACTCATTAATGATTCATAAGGCCAACAACCAATGTACGCACACTGTCTGGGTCACGTGGACGGGTTTTGAAACCTTTCGAAACACTAGATAAAAATCACTAGCCTGGGCCGAGAAAACAGACTTTACTTTCTCCTTCTTTTTTTTCCTTTTTCATTTTCTTTTTTTTTATGTTAGTTTCGCGAGGGGAAGAGGAACGAAAAGACGTCTGTTTTCTCAGGCTAAAAAATCACTTCTTGAGATATTTTCAGTCTCAAACTGCATGCATATATGAGTAGCTCGTTAGAGAAGCTATTCTACAAACTCGTGCATTCGAAAACAACAAAAGTTTCAAATGATTTTTCGGGTTTACAAACCCAAATGAAACACTTGCTCTCGTTTTTTAAATAAAAACTAGCGCATGCGTACAAGAATGCTCAGTGTCAATGTGCCTGGTCTATTTTGTTCACGCAGTAGGGAGGGAAGAGGTTGTTTTTGTTTTATGTACGTCGACAAATGGTTTATTATAAAATGCACTTATGGTATTAGAACTAATAAGGTTAAGTGAAGCAGAGGGAACGATCACGATATGTATTGACCATACAGTACTAAAAACCCGCGAAACCGAACACCCACTGCTGAAACCCACCACTAAAACGAGCGATGTATATTTTGAAAACAATAAGACCAAAATTGATCTGAACGATCACGATATATGTTGAACATGTACAGTAAAAACCAGCGAAACCGAACACCCACTGCTGAAACGAGTGGTTTATATTAAAAAAAAAAAATAAGAACTTTCAACATTGGTCTAAACGATCACCATATATATCTATTTCAAAAATCGTTTTCGCAAACAAAGCCACAGTCCACACTCTGAAGCCTGCAAAGGGTGTCGGTATTTCTTCTCTTGTTA
>JAUPMH010169655.1:0-23556 GCA_032270665.1 Metridium farcimen
AAACTTTTTTTGTCTTTAAAAAATGAAATTGAACTATTTTATCATAAGGCAGTGCGCACCTACAGTTTATGTGCGAAAATTTCTTAATATCCATATTTTGAAATTGAGCTATCGTGCAAATATTTGGGTTTTAAGTAGTTATCAAAACAACTTCAGTAATGAATCGAAACTTTTAAGTTTTTTTAATGATTTTTTAAACTATTTTTCCAACATTAATATGGTTAACTCGTGGACTGCCTGGATTGACCTGGGCTGCCTGTGGTATCAAGTGACTATTGCACGTTTATTTTTTCAGAGGTTATTTTGATGTAAGAAATGTACAATTAGATAAACATTCTTTTTTGTCGTGTAAAAACGTGACTTTGCTATGTCATACTTTGTCTTTCTACCCAATCAGCATGTTCCGTTCAGGCCCTTTTAGCAGGCTAATGGAAAAGATAAAATTACATACCGTATCAGAACACGAATAAGCATGACACTCCCAAAGGAAGATAGAAAGGGAGTAAGCCTTAGGATTCGGTTATTTCAGTGTACGCTGACCACTATCTTGGGGCTCAAAAGTACAATGATAGAGTGATTTTCATTAACCAATGAAACACTCTTTAGTGTATCACCATTTAATACACTATAATCCCGTTGTGTTCTTTTATTGTTATTTGACTATTCCACTTTGTTTCACGGGTTAATAATAACACTCTACTTAGCTCTAGTGAATGAGCATGTAATACTGCATCCCAGCTCCATCTAGCCCAATACCGTCAATCTACGAGTTAAAAATCATAGTTTTATCAGTCATTCATTTTCTTTCCTACACTAAACTATACGTTACTTCATTATAGACTTTTTACACTATAATAACAACATTTAATACTAATTTATGCTGCGAATATTTCTTCTTTTTTAAAAGAACAAATATTCGCAGCATAAATTAGTATTAAATTTTTATATAGATATTTAAAAATGTATATTTTCCTTTTATTTATTTTAATAAATATTAAACATATACAAACGTACAAAAAAAAACAAGTACAAAAAATAAACAGAGAACTAAAATATCACAAGATTCTTAGAGTTTAAAGATCTAATTTTTATTTTATCACTATATCCTATCCGTGATCAGATCATATTTAACAACAAGGGTCGAACTATTTCATATTTATGTAAATGCACTATTAGCTTTGATCCCTTTTTAGCTATTATGTATTCCAATCACTCATACTGTCAAAGCATTCGTAGTTTCAAAGCATGTATGTAAAAGTGATCAATCGCTAGTGATCAATCTTTTAAGCAGTATATTAAAACATATTTATCGAAACATATCATAGTTTTAATTATAAGTAGCCTGCACCACATCCGGGCATTTTCTAGAAGTGAATCGAAGTTCCGGATGTTACACAGCCTAAGTTTTAATATCTTATGCTCTATTTACCACAGGGATCCCGTGTTGTGGATGGGCTGATTCGTGACTATAGCTATCAGAAAAGTACATTGCATTTGATGACTTGATTTGATCAGCCTACATTTAATTTGACACTTTGATAATTCGCGATATTGAAATGATATTAAAACAGTTGGCAATATTAATGTAGTTGTCAGTATAGCTAGATATATTAATACTAGATTGGTTTTATTTCATCGATCTATTCTGTTTATAGCTCACAAATAATCCTCCAATCACATCTCTGTATTTTTGTCACGTGGCAATCTATTATTTTGCGATATTGGACAGCAACTTATGGGACTGCAACATTTTAATTGTTTACTCGATATATTTTGAAAAAGGTATTTGTTCGATATTATTGAACACCTACTAGTAAAGTATTCATGCTCTTCCATTATAGCAGATATTTTAGTCATTGCTTTAAATGGCTCGGATGAATCTATATAAGTGTATATTATTTCTCTTATTCGTTTACGTATATACTACTTAATGCTTTTGCTCGTTGTTCCTGTTCATGTTTTTATTATGAGCGTTATTCCTTTATTCATACTTTGAAACCATTTGTATGTTAATAGTTTATTGTAAAAATAATTAGATAAACAAGCCTGTTTTGTCAGTATGGATTATATTTGGCAAGCAATTTTCGACATCTTTTAAACGACATAGAAAAGTGCTATTTTAATTTGTTAGACTACTCAAAACATATTTCAAAGACTTGATGCACGTCTTTCATTTACTCCCACAGGATTGTGGGAAATAACTTAGTATCTAATGCATAGAAATAGCTGCTGACCAATAATACTGCATTTCTAAAATAATAGTTGAAAAAAAAAAAAAAACGAACTCAAACGAAAAGACTGTGCGCAAAACGAAAAGAGTTATAAGAGACTTGCTTTTATTTCACAAAATCAATTCAATAAATTAAACATATCAATCCGCAGATGATGCTAGTTAGAAAACAACACCAAACACTAAAGCGTTTTTATATGCAAAACCAAGGGTGACATCATGGTATTTCGATAACCCTAACCCTAGTTTATCTTAGTTTCCTCTTTATTGCTAACCGAACTTTGCGATAGATATTATTGTCAATGTTTAGCCTCTACTTAAAAATGACTAAGGACAACCTAACAAGCCCTGGTGATGACCATCCTCAGTGACTGGCGCATAATATATACTAACTACTGACCTTCTTCGTCAGTTGTAAACCGTCAAAGGTTCGAATAAAATAATAGACACTGACCTAGTTGTAAAGCGCATAATTTGGAAATATTTCGCTTGGAAAATTATATATATTCCATATCATTTTTGTTAATTTAAATGTTATATTTCAAAAGAAAAATACGCTGTATGAATTGTTTGTTATTATCGATAATGTACTGCGCATTTGAACTTATTTCTCATCAAATGTGCGCTATGTAAATTCCATATATATCATCATCATCATCATCATCATCATATAGGACCGAACTTTGTCAAAAGTACAAATATTTTCATGGGGATTAATCGGAATTTGTTGTTGTTATTTTCACTTGCTGATGGCGTTCTTCTTCGCCTTTCAGGTTATTGAGAGAAATATCTGCTGCTATTTATTTCACTTGGCAATTATTCTTGTCAAAAACAAATTAGAAAACCCCGTTGTTAAAAATACGTGGTTTTTTTTAGCTAAAGAGCAAATAATTACTGTACAGCTATTAATTGTTTTTCATTGTTTTTAATTGGTTTGTAGAGCCTCGCAGGGAGTACTACATAATCGGATTTAAAACGGTTGAATTGGATTTCTCAACCTCATTAATAATTCATTATCTAAGTGACCAATAACAACTTTGCATTTCAGTCACGTGCATAGGTCTTGCTAGTCGCTCAAAGAGCAAGTGTATTCAATATTGCATGTATTAATTACTATGATCAATCCCTCGAGGCTCGTGGAATACTGATTTTGTACTTAATCTGATTGATTGTCAAGACGATATTGATTTGTCGTGCTCGTTGTCAGGTTAACATAAGTCCAACATGTATTTACCGTTAACTGATGGGCTGTTCATTTTCTGAAAACCTATTAGGGTCAGTTTGCCGACTTTTATGACAAAAATTGACGAACTTCCACGAGGCTGGCCCACAAAGATAGACTTTGACCACAACACAGGGAGCCCGAAAATCAATTAGACAATTACAATAAGAGAATTAAACCTCCCTGGGTGTAACGAACACAATACCACTTGAGAAAGCTACAGTTTTGTGCTTGTAAAGCTATAAAATATTAAACTGTTTGTTGGTTTGTTACAAGCTTCGTGTAGTGAAAGTATGCAGTGTTCCAGTAACCCTCGAATCCATTAGGGCGTCCACTCAAGTTTTATCAGATCTTACCATGTACCAATAACATCTGTACGGACTGTGTATAGATTTCCGTTACCTTCTCTAATCAGTTGATAAAATGTCTATTGTGGTGTTGATAGCCATTGTGGTGATAGTTTTAAGTTTGTGAGGCTCAGTGGTTCACGCTGGGTGATCAAGCTCATAGCACGGAAACCCGTCAGAGCTAAACCCGCCCGCATCTTCACTCATGACCATTTTCTTTAATTTTCATCTCATCTTGACTTAAGAATGAAAGGTCAACGAAAGGTTGGCGTAATCATTATCCAATTAAAGGAAATAAAGTCTGATTAATGTAAAGAAAAAGCCATCTACAAAGAAGCGAAATTGAAATTCTTAAGATAGAGATCTCTTGATCCGTCTGCTACGAAAATGAAATTACTAATAGCTTGCGGCAAGAGTATTACTTATATCCCATTGGACGTTATTAGTTATCGCCCTCTTTAAACATTAAAAATGATATTTTAGAAAGAAATGACTTTAGGAAATTTTCGTTCAATTTGTATTTAGTGCGCGCGGAAATACACGTCTTGATTGCCCTGTTATTAACGATGAAGTTTGGCCTTAATTTTCATCTAAATTGCGATCGTTTTGTCGATATTTATGTGTCGAATTAACTACCTCAATTCGTAATAACTAATTCATAAAAAGCTGTCTGTTCGATGGCTTGTAAATACTACAATGTTATGATCAGTTTTTAAGCTAAAAAAAGACTGTCACCTGTCGTTCCTAGTTGTCGGTTTTCTGTCAGATTCAAATACACGGAAAATAAGCTACGCTTAAACTTTACTTGTATCGCCGTTTTACTGGCTTTGATTAACGTTTCGCATTTGCGCCACCAAAAACTAACGTTTTTAGTTGTTAAAAATGCTATTGTTTTGTTACGTATCCGCTACAACTCGGCTCCGACTATATTTAGACCAGTGAATGATTTACTAAAAAAAATAATATAGCTCTACAAACTGACAATCTAAAGTCTCATCCGGTTCGCGGGCAAATGACTCAAACAGTCATTAAGACCGGTTTAATATTTCTTTTGCTACTTTACTGATAATTAAGGACGGTAACCATATTTGCTTCCTGCCTTCATGTATAATATACAACTACTTGAAATTTCAAAACCGGTTGGGCAAAATGTCCTGGGGAAGAGATACAGCTTAAGGAAATATCGGCTGTCATCGTGCTTTGATGATAGTTTTATGTTTTAATCGCATTGCACCTGCATACGTATGTAGCTTTGACTTTTCATTGTAATTGTCGCTTTGACAGTGTATTTGTCATTTGCTCTTCTAGGGGTGTTTGTTCAATGAACGCCTAATACATCATGAAGTATACAAAATGACAATAAGACAGTATATCCCTAGCTTTTATGCATCATTCAATCGCATAAAGGATTATAGCCAAATATATATTTGCTATACAATGAAAACCAAACGTTTATTTTCCTTTTTCTTTTGTTGTTTCACCGACGCTTACAAATTATTTCAATCGTTGATAAAAAAAACTCATTTTGCTTACATTCGTGAAAAGAATATTAATTTAGACACAGTTTGTGATCAGCATTGAAAAAAGGTATTAATAAAACCACGTAGGAGCTTTGAGTATCGGCTTCGGTCTGTTTTGAAAGTCAAATTTGAAGATATCATATATTTGAGTGATACAAAATAGCAAGAAAATAGAGAAATTGACTTGGTGCGGTCGTAAAGTAGCCTTATATCAGCTGCCAACATGTCTCGATTCTAAACGGGTACAACCATGACCGCATCATAAACACACGGAATCAAACTTATTTATTTAAAGCTATCGAAAAACTATTGTTATCTCTTTGAATTTAATCATTAAACTTGTATTTTGGGGAACTACTGAATAATGGAACGTCTTTGAACAAAAAGGAACAGCGCATTGAGAACAAATTTGATGGCTTTCTTATTTTATTTTTTGTATTTTGTATTTTTTTTAATTCTCGATTTTTTGAACGTGCTTAGAATTAACGTGTGTGCACCTGACCTTTAGGGATATTCTAGGTAGTTTAAAGTTAAGAGTGTTTTTAAAGACCTTATATGTGTTGATCGCATTGTTTCAAAGCACAAATTCTTAATGAGCAATTCAATGCTATTGAATTACTATTCAATGTAGTTTAAAGAACCAAAAAGTGCTTGCTTGATTCATAGCCCAACAGTACAAAACATTATAAATTGTTATTATAATAAAAATTAAAACTACGGATATTTTAAGTGCGGGCTCTATCGATTTCTTTTAGGGCTTATGTGAGACTGGCTTTCAGAAGTTGGAGAGATTAATTTACCTATATAATCGACTAAACATAATATGGAACTTTTGGGGATTGAGGGTAAATTTAATCGGTAAAAAATAGTTGATATCAATCTCGTTGTTAGCAAAAAATGTCCAACCGCAGTCACTAGTGGTTTCCTATAAATTACCACATGTTTTTTAACTCGTTTTAACCATCTTGAAGTCAACGAACCGTTAGGTCAAGCTAGGATCGCTAGCACACGCCTCTAGACCATTTTATTTATGTTGTTAGAACCAAACCACCAGATGGGGTCAGTGCTGTATGGTGGTGTTCAATTTTATATATATATATTTATATCAATCACCAAATCACCAATGTCCATGAGTAATCTGACTTGTGTAATTTTTTCTTCCTTGAATATCTGAGTAGCATTCAAGTGTCAGTATACATGACATGGTTGAAAAGTAATTTGCTCAACCAATATGAACAAACTGATTATTAATGATTCTTAGTCAAGACAATGACATAGATCCCTTTCCGGCCTGAACTGTGGAGTTAAAACAAACTTGAACGCAAACTCTAACCTGTTGTTTATAGAGGAAGGCCGTCATAAATCATGCTAGTAAAATACTCCACCATATATACCCTGTTATTTTAACGAATATCTATTAGAGAAATTTGGCTATCCGATACATCCTTAATGGAGTCTGTGTGTTATTATATCATTTTTCTCAATATCAATCTAGATTCACTTTAATTTACACTCCACAGTTTGAAAAACAACATCTCTAGCTCATTAGACTTGAAGGCCAATATGCTAATATGAATGAAATAGGTCATTTTACCACTATTAAAAGAAAATACAATAGCAACAAGAGCGAGCGCATTAGCAGGTGGGGACAAGCGAAGAAGAAGAATAACACACACACGAACGATTCGAGCTCTGAATACTACTCGCACCTGCTCGACTGTCCATCTAAATTACTGACCATTATTATTGTTAGATGTATTGATCTATAGCTATAATTTCCGGGGCCAAGAGCAGGTACTGTTTAGATTTTACATGCTCAAGATAAAAAATACCCCCGATTGAATGGTAATATTCCTGTGTCCTTTACATTGACTAGTAATTGCATCTGGCCAATGGGCGCAACTGCTCTTTTTTGGCCGTGTAGACGCTTGGCTACTGTAAATTACTTTTAAAATATTAAAAACAGAATTAGATTGGCGCTGTCTTTTGTTGACTATCTTATGTCAATGAATTAGAAATCGAGTTAATCCAACTTAGGCTTTTCAAATTTAACAAACGAAAACTAGCACAACATGAAGATTGTTTTCCCAATTTCCAAACAACGTAAAACTATTGTTGTGTCGCTTGAGAAGGAAATAAACAATCCTTGTTTTCGTCTAAAACAAATGGTCTTATATAGTCGTATACAGTTACTTTGTAAACGCCAAACAAGTGAGCATTGGAAGCGAAAAAAAGAGCACTACAAAACTTAATAAATATTAATTCAAGTCGCCTGAGGCACTTGACGAGTAATTCTAACCCGCGTAGCAGTAACATTTAATTTTGATCAATTCAAAAAGCTCAATGGCTATTATTTATATGTTGCGTTAGACTTGAGGTTGATTTAAAAAATTAAGATTGTTTGAATTGAAATGTAGAAATACCTTAATTAGAACTAAAATGGCCTGTTTGTTATACTAAGTTTAGTGATATCAATTTCATGGGTTTGGTCGGAGAAAGAACGTTCATTCGCTCAACAATTGCAAATGAAATATAGTTTGAACAGAAAAAACGATTGAATGGCAACATTGTCTTGCCCGAGAAAGAGAGAATTTGTTGTCATAAAATGACGATTATGTTATATTTCGATTCCTCCCGTACAATTTCTAGTTTGCGCCTGTTTTTCTAATTGATATAGGCGATAATTCATCGTATATACAAATCTTTTTTTCTTAGAATCGAAAATTTTCTTTAACACTCTCAAAACAAAACGTTCTTATCTCTTGGCCATAATGCGCATCGTATATTAGTTATTTTTCTATTAAAAAGCGCTTTAGAAAACTAGTTGTTAACTGAGGCAATTCATTTTGATTAACTCGTTCAGTCAACAAAGAGAAGATATCTAGAAATTAGCGGGAAAAGGGGCCAAAACTAACTAATCAGTTATTTTATTTGAGCCATAATTAAATTCACGATGAAGAACAGTGCGCCTTTTTTTAGATTTTAAAATTCGTTTCTGAAATTGAATTTATTTGCTTTTGTTGTACTTTGAAAGGACAGCATTCATTCAATAGTTGTTCTTTTAACGTTTAAATTTGCATTTTTATTTCATATTCAATTCTTAAAACAAAAGTTATGAATAGAGAATTCCTTGATATACATTGAACAACACGCATTGACTTTGCTAAACAAGTGTTTTTACATTGAATAAATTGTATATATGTACAAGTCCACACTACACTTATTTTCAATGGGCGAAAATAAGGGATTACAAATGTTTGTTTTAGCCAGTGTGGTTTAAGTTAAATTTCTAAAGTCTGTGTATAAACTTCTACTTTTCTTTTTCACTAGACGTTGAGTCGTCAGTTATGTTTCGTTCTTTAGATACATTTTCTTCTGAATTCTTAGTGTTCAATTTGTCCCTTGATAGATTTGCCAACGATGAAGAGCCAAGACGTGGCTCGAGAAAAAATGAAATTGGGACATTGTTGTCTTTGTTGCGAACATTATCCATTGCAAAGGCTATGTGTGACGGTGTTGAAGTCTGTAGAAAAGGAGATTTGGAAAATGGTGATATTGGGGTGAAGGCGGATTTTCCACTCCCCATAAAGGCATCCGCAGTTCGTACAAACTTGTAACTATCAGGCCTTTGGTGTCTAAAGTCTCTATAGATGTCTTCGACCAAAGGTGGCCGAGACCACGGACTTGTATCGGCTAAAATGGTCGGATCGCTTTTACACTTTGTAAGGACCTCCTCGATTGCTTGTACAACGTCGTTACCGCACGATTGTAGAATAAGTTGAAGCACGCTAACTTTGATCTTAGGAAATATCCTCATTAGTAGTTCGATAGGTTGTGATCGTCGATGAGAGTAAAGCGGTAGGTGTAACTTAGGGAAAGAAGGCTTGTCTTGAGGCTCGCATTCTGGGAACTGAAATCGTCGTCGCTTTTCGTGCATGCCATCGCCGATCATTGCACTTACACTGTAGTTATTAGAAGTCTCTATCGGAGCATCTGAGGAACAGCGTCGCTTCAATTCTGTAAGAAAAGTAGAGATGTAAATATGGCGGTCAAAATAGCAATATGTGAGATGGTGTGGGGTATACCCGAGGGAGTTCTATTTTACTTTAAAACGAGCGTTTTAAAAGGTCTTTAGAAATCTTTTAGTTTGATTTGACCGATAGAGGACACCGCATTTGTAGAGAAACGCTAGCAGATGGGATCTGTCTGCCTTGAAAAACCATTACGACTCAACAAAAACATTTATCTTATCAAAAAACGACGAAAAATATCTGCTAAAAATGAATCTTTGCATTGGTGTAAATAACAAAACCAACATGGCTTCTGTTATGAATACTGGTGTTTCTTTAGGCAAGCCATCGATTGAGGGCTTCATGATCAGTGATGCTGGTTTTGTGGGCGGTGCACAGAAACAATCGTTAGTAGCAGTAAAGCCAAAGCGATACTCACTGCAGGTGAAAATATCTTTCGCCACTTTTTTGACATTTTCTGTTTCGATGTTTCATTTGACGAGTTCTTTGCGGATGAAAGATTGACCAGATAAACCTATCTATTGAAATTTCAATGCATTTTACTTCAATCTGTCAGGTTTCCTTACATTGAATAGAGATAGCCCAAATGAATACTTATCAATTCAGTGAAAGAAAACCCTAATTTGGATATTTGATGTAGCAATAATAATATACTAATGATGGTAAAAATAGATTTTTATTTTCGCCACGGTTTTGATACAAATATCCTAGTTTTGAAGTTGACTCTTTTAAATAGTTACAGCAGATAGTAGCAATTTGGAGGTGAGGAAATTGGATGAATTGGAGTTCCTTTGACCAATTTGGCATATCCTCAAAATAACAACCGACAACGAAAAACACGACTAACAACGTCTTTTAGAACCGCTTCTTAAGGAAATGCTCATTCGAAGGCTAATTGATGTTCGTCATAGAAAACTAGTACATAAATAATCAAGCTCTAAACTAATTTTGCTTTGCGCGTTTTGGATGAAATCAGCGCTTCTAGAACCAGATGGCAAATTCGTGAACACTGTGATATTTTAATATTCCTTAAAAAAAGATATCAGTTTATACCCAATCTACCGCACTAAGATAATAGCCTTAATAGAGCTTGTTGAACGATGAGCCAAGGATACTGCTAAGCGCTGAGACGGGCCTTATCTCGCTGCGCCTCACAAGATCTGTCATCGGTAGTGTCAATTTAAGACTTTTTGGGGGTATTAATCTTGATATCATTTTGCTAGAACTTGGCGGGCAAATTACTGCTCATATGATCTCGCATAGCGGAGGTGGAATTAACAATTAAAGCTTTCAATTGCGAATAAAGTGTAAGAGAAACGTAAACAAATGCCATAAACTTCAATTGGGTGTCAGAAGTGGGATGGCGCCGCATTGTGTGCGTATATGGCACTAAGGTTCGAGTTTATTAAATAAAACTCAACACAAAGCAAAATGGACTTGAACTTACTTGGGTTTTGAGGTGCAAATGAGTTGGCAAACGGACGGAAGGCAGAACAAGTGCAGTCCGGATGAGAATCAGTAGAGTGAGGTCCTACGTGGTGTCCATGCTGAGAATCTTTGAAAATAAAGTAATAAGTTTTAATAACCTTGTAAGAAAGCGATTCGTTATCTCGCGGGATCACGATCATACGGGCTTACTTCGTGAACTGAGACAAACATCCACGAAAAGATAAAAAGGCAGTTTGTTGATCACTTATTTGTAATTCGCCTTAATAAATACCCTTCGGAAGCAAAATATAGTTTTAATTAGGAAGCAAGTTCGCGCTTTATTCACGATAAAGTGGAATATTCTTTTGTATTGGGTGAAAAGGCAAGTCTTAGTGGCCTTATCTATGTAAATTGCAAGTGCATATTATATCATCGCCAGTTTCGCAATGATTAAGATACTCCAATGGTGTGTCATTTCCGTTGTAGAGGCCCAATTTTTTTCTAATTTAAACTAGTTGGACGCAAAAGTGCACCTGTACGCTTTGACATGTTTTTCCTTGAATTGCCCTTCCTTTGAAATACTTGCTATTAAATGTATCTTTGCCTGTCATTTTGATAAACTAACTAATAATTTTAGACCCTTAAGTGCCGAAAAACCGTATCATTGGAGTTTTATTGAGAGCAACTATTGAGCGCATCGCATATTTGAGTACAGTGTATTTACCTGATAGTCGAGAAAATACTGCAAATGAATCCATATTCGGTCTTTCGGGATCGTTGAAGGTGTCGTCAACGGGTGATTGCGCTTCTTTTTTAATTTCTACGAAATAAAATATAAAAAATATACATTAGAGCGATACAAGATGGTATTTATTACACGTAATTATGCCAAAAGGGCTTGTTAGAGAGTGATAAGTGCTAAAAAAGCCCCTTCAGAGGACCGTGCGCTTAGAAAATTTAATAATGTTGAAATGAGTTTATTTGGTGTCTCACGCAGTGCTCAACTACACAACATGGTGAATTACTAATCTACCTTAGCTATAATCAATAGGCCTATTCACAAAAAAAAAACATCAAACGCTTCTTATCTGACATAACTTGAAATACTGTCATTTCACAGCCTTAAAAGTTGAAGTAATGGGTGGATTTTTTTAGCGTTTTTGTTTTGATATGAGGGAATTTTTAGACTTTGAAATAGACAGATGCGAGCGGTATGCGGGCTGTGTCATCCCAACTAAAAGAGTAACTGTTCGATTGTATCGATTTATTCATCACGGAAATCAGAATTAGACGCAGAAAAAATACACATTTGAAACGCTAACATTAAATTCATCAAAAACGCAGTCGTATCGACATTTTTAAAAACTTGCATTTTTTGATGTTGTTAAAAACTCGGAATTCAGTTAAATAAGGTAAAGTTATTTAACGTGAAAAAAGCCACATTCGGAGCGCTTACAGCAAAAAAGTGTAATTTCGTGGTAGTTATTCTTTTTTCAAAACTGAATTGTTTAATTTAATGAAAATTTATATTTTTTTCAAAGTTGCAACTTATTTGTTTAAACACTTTGGATGTTCATCAATGGTTGTTTTTATGACCATTTAGATCGCTTCAAATTAAAGCTACCTTTGTAACAAACACATACTAGTTACTTTTGAATTGATTAAATATATAAAATATTTAAGAAGTGAAAATACATTTTGAATGTAATAAAGCGAGCAACAACAAAAATATATTAAATTCTTTGATAACGTCACTGATCAGTGTAGATGTAGAGAAATAATTAGGTGTAATACCATCAAAAAACTGCATCTGCAAGATTACAATCTAGTTTGGAAAAGATTGAACATGACATAATACTTGAAGGAAATTTCAAAGTAAAAAGATGTATACCTGTTTTTTCGTTGTCTATAGGTGTAGGTGACTCTGATTCCGGTGGAGGACTTTGAATATTTCCCTCGTTTACTCTATGAAGTGCGGTAAAAACGTCCCCTGGTGGAAGAGGTTCTCTTTGCTCTTGCATCTGCTGTCTTCGTAGAGCAACTTGCGCTGCTAGGACTCTTTGCCTCTCTGCTATTAGCATACATTTTGGACATAAGCAATCCCTCCAGCGGCAGAATCCTTTATGGCCTTTTAATATAGACTCGAAGCCATGATTACGGCACCGTGCACATTTAGGAGTACGTTTCTTTTCGCTAGCAGAGAGGAGACTTTCTTGTGATGAACTAAACTGACTCATGGTTGTTAGTTAGCCCGACTAGTGGCGACAGTGTTCTGGTTGATCTCTTTGTGCTTGTTGTTACGGATCGGCTTCGTAAATATCAAATACTAAATGAGAAGGATTGTAGAATGATACTAGGCTTATATCACACTCGTGCGCCAGTAATAGCTTGAAAATACCCCTACACTGCTACCTGATTGGCGCAAATCGAGCTACGAGTCCCGTTAATCAAATCCAAAGTACTATTGTTTTGTGCTGGTTTTGATTGGTTGGTTAATGTCGTTGTGTATGGCACCTGTAAAGAGCCCTTGATCGTATAGTTTGAATTATCGTAGTTAACAGGTGACCCCGAACACCTTCAAACAATTGAAATCAAAATAGAACTTACACAAACCAACTTCAAATAAAACAACTTGGATCAACGCTACAGTTTGGAACCCTAAAAGAGCAATTTTGCCGTAAACTCACCACTAGTATCTTTGCATTAACTTGGTTGACTAATTGTTAACTAAACCGGTCAAACTTTGTCGAACAATAAGTTTTACAAACACAAGAGGAAATTCGAATATCTCGCTGCTTTTCCTAGAGCATTTCCTGCGTACTAAGTTTGGTTATAAAGCTGTATTAATCCTATAATAAGTTCCACTGTTTTCAAACATCTATAATTAAGACATGAATAGTATGACGGTAGTATGTTTAGCCTTCGTTTTAAAAAAAAGCTTTTTCGGGGGAGTTTATTTATTTGAAAATTCACTTCCTTATACACTGAATCGAACATCCAAAAAATGCAGCATGTTTGAAACAGGCCCAAATTGATTTCTAATTTTCCAAAACAATACTTTGAAAGTCATTAGTAGGCGACTGGTTTGTGTAAAAGACACATTGAGATTAATTCAAAAGTTTTTTAATCATCATCTTTGCATTATTTCAGGACGAAACGTCCCACGTTACTCACACCCCTCGGTTCTGTTAAAGTTTTTCTGGCATTTAATACATTAAGTGTGTTTTAACCTTGATGTATTAATGCGTTTGTATTGGGCTCATGTTTAACTTTACTCTCAAAGACAACGGAGAGGAAGAGAAGTTTTGAGACTCAAATGGAGCAGTATATATCATATTCACAGGTGGCCCTGGTAGAGACCGTAGCAAAAAAAAGGACCAAATCTCGATAATTTCTGAATTGAAAGTTTTCTTGTTTTGATCAATTTACACCTATGAAT
This sequence comes from Metridium farcimen, assembly GCA_032270665.1. Classification (NCBI taxonomy): domain Eukaryota; kingdom Metazoa; phylum Cnidaria; class Anthozoa; order Actiniaria; family Metridiidae; genus Metridium; species Metridium farcimen. The sequence continues at coordinate 14,218 of JAUPMH010169655.1, forward strand.
AAAACACAACGACATTTTGCCTTTCATTGGATTGACAAAATTCTTTTAAACTCTTTATTTTACATTATGTAACAAGTTGATAAAAGCCCCAAAGCAATGATATATTACAAAAAGTGAAACTTTCTTTCACCTGAGAAAAGTTATCGACTTGCGTTAAAATTCTCTCGTATGTCAACAAAAATACGTAGAATGTTCTTTATTCTTAACAGTTGTTTTTGAGTCTGGCTTCGGAAAATGTCTTGGCGGGAGAGATGCAGAAATTGGTTTTATCTCTACCCTTTTGTTAAATCTTTAAATTTAATATTTAGTTTTTACGAAGAAGATAAGCTTTGGCCAACATTATCGATAAACTAAATGATATATCTATCTGTAGGAGCAACAGTAGTTAACAAAGATATTCGTGCTTACTTATCACAGCCGATTAAAATCTAGGACGAGATAAATGTAAAAATACAAGGAAAACTTCTACATCCATCAAAAACATGAACAACTTACACAGAGTTGTTTGGCTATTTTCAAACACTTTTGGATGACATTGAGGACTATTTGACAAAATGATGGTTCGTTTAGTAATTTAAGTACGAAATGTATTTGAGGAGTTTATTTTTTCAAAGGGTAGAAAAAACCTGGTGTTGCAGTGGCCGCAGATAAACATGCATCCTAGTAGACCACACTGTATGTTGAATGATTCAAACAATTTCTTATGGAATTAATTACGAGATAACGACTGAGAATTGGTCTTCTTACTAAAGATAGCAACAAAAACATGTCTATTAGAATCGAATTCAAATCGATCAGAGAGAGACCAACAATAAGTACCGTAATTTGAGACTTTAATATCAGCTCACAGTGAAACACCCCGAAATGGTACAAAGACGATTCGTAGAGATTGTTATCGCGGGATCCAATGCCGGATGAATCGAGAAAAGTCAACGAAACGTGAAAAAAAACTGACATAATCTTGCACAAACAAACTCCTCTCAGACCCTTACAAACCAGCCATGGTTTATCCATTTGAATCAAACTATCTCACATTCGGAAACATGCTATCAGACCATTACACATTTCAATTTATTTAGTTATACAAGAAGCATGTCCTATGATGATTTTTAGATTGTTGTTTATACAACAATATTAACAGGCTATAATTCACCAAATCAAATTAAATTGATTATCATTCGAACTTGTGTATGTGTGTGTTTTGCTAGACTTTTTCTACCGGCGTTCGTGTCTCTCGAAGTGCGTGATGGTCAAAGTTACCAAAACGCTAGACATATTATTAAATTCTGCTATTATAAAGTTGAAAAAAACAACAATTAAACTCAACTTTAGCTTTGCTTAAACTTCGCTAATCCTTGTTGATTCCTAATTCATTTGGACGATAAATCCTTTTAGCTGAACACATAGAGTGTAAATTTAGCATGAAAAGACTACAAGAAAGAGGAAAAATTGACTTATAGATTAAGTTAGACAAAACATGGAATATGAAAATGTTTCGTTCAAACCCTTAGGCCAGTCGGCAATGGAAAAGATAATTGTTATTATGACACTGTATTCGGAAGGTCACTTCATTGATAGAGAAAAATGTGTTATTTCCCATACTGTGTGGCCTAGATAAGCCTTATAGTTTTAAGTGATTTTAGAAAAATTACAGCGGTTAGCGGGTCGGAACTCCTTAAAAAAAGATAAAAAAAAAAAGACGATCAGAATAACACAAACACAATTTAGATTCGATTTTCTTTCGTTTAATAATAACATGATTCACTTAAATAAGCTTTCTATCATAATAGACACACAAGGTTTTTGTGCAAAAACGATATTTTATAACTTTCGTTTAATCTTAATAATTTCTCCGACAATCTAACAATGACTGCAATTACTGAGAATGGATTACTCGTGGTACGAGTGAGGTTTAGGCGATCAAACAAAAGGCTGGTTGATTCAGCCACGCGTTCCCTAGTATTCAGCTATCGTCGTTCTTAAAGGATTTATGAAACCTGAGAGTGTGAAGCGCCCTTTTTCGACTTAAGTAATTCGTTATCGACAATGTGTACTTTTAGCATTAAGTACAAATTCAGGTAAACTCGATCTTGCTTTAATAAATGTCAATCAATAGAGCAGTTCCGCCCATCTTACATACCCTTATTTGTTTGTTTGTTTTTTCTTCTTGTACTAACTTTATTATTTCGTTTTGAAAAAGACGTTTTGCCGACAAGGAAAGACGAAATGTTAACAGTGGTTTTTTGATATTTTTTTGTCGGTGATAAAACTATCGATTTCATAGTGTAATAAAGTTATTCCACTGTGTTTCTTAATCTTTTTGTAAAACATAAGTACAAAAGATTGAGTTCAAATGGCTTTTAAAGAGCATTTTAGAAAGATTTTCCCAATCAAAAAAGGCGTTAACTTCAGGATAGACAATCAATTAATTTGTTCTTTTTTCAGTAAACTTTAAAATTCTTACACTTTAATTATCAAAAGAGCTCCGTCATCTTTAACCATATTAATTTTGTCATTTTAATGAAACATTACAAAAAAGTAACCAATTATCCCCAAACTGAAAAAAAATCGTAAACAGAAACTTTTCTCTGATCGAATTTTAAAAAATTCAAGAAAGCAGCATACCTTTTCAAATTCCCGTAACTATTTCTTTCCAGTGTTTCTATTTTGTTCTCGTTTACAATACCCAGCTAGGACGTTTATTTAAAGACAATTTGAATTGAAATAGATCCTTTATTGCGAAAACCAGCAAGGGGAAAATTGTTTAGTAGTTGAGGCTGACAACTTTCTAATTAAGTATTACCTCAAAAACTCTGATAGATAAATTAACTTGTAACGGGGCTTCAATGAACGTTGAACGCTGTTTACCTAATATATAAGAGCATTATTAAATCCTCAAGAGTTTCACAGTAGAAAATGATTAATTTCGGCTCGCATTTGCTAACTGTAGTAATCATTGACGATGTGTTGGTGAATTGTTTTTTTATTTCTCACAATAACGCTTTTCCGGCGTTTATTTGATTCAATGAGTTTTAATTTACGAAACAAAGGCAACACACAGATCTTGAGGTGGCCGAACACAGCAGATCATTAAAGCACAAATCAAAAAACCAATGGTTGAAAACTACAATCAACAGCATGTCCAACCATTGAATTGATCACGGACGACGTAGTCAACCCAGAAACAGTAATGTCAAGATCGACGTACAAATAACCTGATTCTCAATATTGGAAAACTAAATATTAGGTGTTGCCGTTGTAGGAAACTGAATTTTGAAATTGTATTCGCTGAAATTAAGTAAACTAAGATTATGTCAATAGAAATGTGACTGCGTATAAACTTATAAAGAATTTATTTTCCAATTAGTAAATCGTGCTTATGGAACTTCCTGATCTGGTGTTTTTATTTAGATTGTCAAATCAAAATATGGATTTATCGCACAGCTGAGGAATAAAACTATGACAGTACACCAAGGTGAATTGGAATCAAAAAAAGACCGAAAAATGTTCGAGAACATGTGATCTGAAAAGGGAACATTCCAATTTAACATTGGTGTTTATAATTTCGTCTTCATTAAGCTTGATAGTTATTTTACGATACAAAGGGATCTTTTTACGACAAAATTATTGTCTATCAGTCTGTTAATTCAATCTCACTTATTGTAATTATACATGGTTCCTATTCCCATAATATTTAGTCTGTCTAATTTACGGTTTCAAATCAGTATCTAAATCAGTTCACTGATTTACAGGCCACTTTAGATCGGCCGCATTACACCACATTGGTGAACTTTGTTCTAACGGTTTCGAAGTTGACTTTTAAGAGCAATATAATTACTGATAGACCGATAAACCAGCTCTCTATGGGGTGAACAATCTTAAGTTGTGAGATAAAAAACATCTCACTTTAGATGAGCAAAAAACAACTTAGAGCAATGACGAACCCTGTGTATTTTATCATCTCTAGATAATTTCTCTAGATATCTCCCCATTGATCTTAATTTGGAGTCAGTGCATTAAAGACCACATAGGACTGCCTGGGCAGCTCTATCAACGTTTTGAAAATGACCTTGAGATCTACAAAAGAAACACACAATATCCCACAGTGAAACACTCAATCCAACTGATTTCTCATATCCCCTTCGTGGATCCGATTATTTATTTATTTATATTTTTGTTTAATGCCGGTATGTTTGTTACTTGTGAAACTGTAGTGAATAGACAGGCTGAAGTTACTGGGCGTTTAATTTGCACAGTAAAGCCAAGGACACTATTTTCTATTTCAATCTAAATGTCAGAGTAGGACAGTTATTTGTATTTTGTCAAATTAAAATGGTATGTTTTCTTACTTCGAAAAATTAAAATTGGACGCTTGATTATGCGATTATGTTTCGTTTTCTGGGGCCAACAGTAAAAATCAAGCTCTGACAATTCACTGGTTCAAACATATTTTTTTCGTTCGTTTTATTGATTAATTTATCTATATTTGTTTTAAATCTATGTTGTGTCATTTGTGAACATCTAACTGAATACTAAACTTACACCTGAACTATGCATGGTATAAATATGTACGATAGATATACTAAAGAGCTGTCTCAGTCTGGGATGTACACTGAACACTGATATGATTTCTTAAACACCCAGTTAGATTCAGTAAGTTTGTTATTTTATATTTTGTTTATTTTTACACTATGTTTATTGATTTTTATTTTTGCAAAATGCAAATTGCAAATTGTTGAGAATTCTGGAATATTTTACCGATGTTTTTTGTGGGTTATCGCCAAATTCCTAACTTCTCTTCTCGATTTGATAATCTTTCTATTTGTTATGTATTTTATTAATTTCATGTTTTTTTCCTATTTGTAAAGCTGCTAGAACCTAACAGTTGTTGATTTGTAGTGATATTGTTATCTTGGAGCGAAACTCGTTTCTCTCATGTTGATTCAATTATTTTGTTATGTATTTGATGTAATATTATTACAGCAACAGCAAGTGTTATAAGTTATATATATACAACATTGAATAGACCGCTTAGGATCAATCAAAGAGCATGCAATAGATTATCGTACATATACAGGCTTTCTCCGTGTGAGATCATACTCACACTACTTTACCGTTAAAAGGGTTCAAAGGAACCTTTTAATTGAAAATTAAAGCTCATCCATTCATTGTATTCCACAGCTTTGATTTATTCGCGGACCACACTGCGTTAGCATCCTGATTCAATAACACAAAACACAGCAATATCAATACTCTAGATTTGGTTTTTACCCCACAGAAAACAACAGAAAATAACTCAAGAAACCTACAATTGCATTTTCTTAAAATACTGTTATTTAATCGCAAAAAATCTTTAAGGGGATTAGCTTGCGATTAGCTATGTTAAATCTAACCTTTTCGCTATATCTTGATGCATCATTTCCTAATTCCTGAAATTCTCTTTTTAATGTTAAGATTACCAACATTTGGATGAATTGTATGGTACTTGTGGTTTGGAAATTAAGATGACAGAGGAAATCCAGTAAACGAAACGATAAAATGCTTTGGTCATCTTATCCATAAACTGCACGTACATTGCGTAATAAGGGTTCGTTGAGTAGGCAAGTCATTTCACCTAAGTTATGTGATGCGCAAACCTGGCTGAGGGTAATACAGATAGACATTTTTATTTAGTACTAAACGTTTGTTTTTACAATAACAGGTATTTGTACATATTCGTTAGTCCATAGTTAGCCAAGGTGGATAGCAGCTAAATAGACGTTATTTGCTTGCCCCAATATTATATACGTTATATTCACTTGCATGTCCAAATGTTTTTCCAAATAAAATCCTCTTGTTTTTTTGAAGGTGAACATTTTTCAATATAGACTCACTAACTCCTACTCCAATCTTCAATAGTTCAATCGATTGTTTGCGCAATGTGAAAATATTCTTGAGGTAAATTAAAAAAAGACAGTCTGCTAGGAAAATTGTTAACGTTAAGGAAAATAAATTTAGTCAAGAAGCTTCACACCACAGTTTAATATATAGTTGGTATACGAACATTTGTAACTGCATGAGATACTATATACTTTTCCAGGTATTCTATTCACTATTCCAGAGATTCATTGGGTTCATTGATTCATTGACTGTCCCAACTTATGCTTGAAAACTATTGCAGCTGAATGAACTGCAACTGAATATGTCTCAATATATAGTATTACAATAAGTCAGTCTTTTTAGTAAATAGACCTAAAGATATAAATGTATCATATGATGGCGTTTTTATGGAATCTATATCAGTAACCATTAATGTCCTCAGTTTATAATACATATAGAACCAGCGCATCTTATCAGGGCTCTCCCTTGAGGCTTGCGAATAATCACTACCAATTTATTTGGCATATCCAGAATACCTCACTCGACTCATATTTTGTTGATTTTAGCTGATGGAGAAAACCCGGAGAACTCGGTGTATAACACTAGTGTATGGGGGAGAGAACATCACATCAAACAAACTGATCAACATACACACATATACTCTTTTTGTAATTCACTGTCTAATTGTTGCAAACCATTTTTTATAATCAAACAGATCAAAGTGAATTGATCGATTGTAAGAATTACTTGAAATAAAGATGCAAACAATGGAAAGGGTAATCCACAAATCTTAACAAAAAAAGGTGTATGTCCTGTATTGATGGTCGAGCACAGTGCATGCAGGCGTTAGCTCGACCATCAATACATGCAGGACATTGCATGCACTTTCTTGCTTAAAGGTATTATTAAAACATACCTAAGTTTATAACTACTTGTATATGATTGCTGCTATTATTATTGTATACTGCCAGTCCACACTGGTCTGACTGGTTTAGTTATCGTACATTGGTGCGGTATACCTTAAAAGTTTATAACAGCTTCTATATTATTGCTCCTATTATTAGTGTATGTCTTTAAATAGATCATCGCAGTCCACACTGGTCTGACTGGTTTAGTTATCGTACATTGGTGCGGTATACCTTAAAAGTTTATAACAGCTTCTATATATTATTGCTCCTATTATTAGTGTATATCTTTAAATACATCATCGCAGTCCACACTGGTCTGACTGGTTTAGTTATCGTACATTGTTTGCTATACTTGTTTCCTTTTTGTCATGGACGGAACATACACTTGTTAAACAGGAACCTAGACTTCGATAAACAGAAGACATTTGCGATGCTGGTTATTTGAGTGAAGCTCATAGAGCTTCTTGGCTCATGTTAATTCTGTATATAGTATAGAGTCATATATTTTCTGAATTGTTAAATAACAAAGATTGCATCTTTTATTTCAGTGACGTCTTGTTGGGCGACGTCTTGTAGCGAGATGTTTATTTGCATGCAAAAGCGTTATTGTGAACGAATCTTTTTTAATTATTTCTTTATAAAAAAAACCACATACTGGTCTATCAAAGGGTGACTGTGGTTTGTCTTTTGTCATCTCTCTTTCGCAGGAAAGCATTCTTTAGAAAATCGTTAATATCTGACTAAAGAAAACACGTTATCGTCATCAGTTTTATGACATGCAATTGTTTGTTTTGGCGTCATCATGCACGATCAGTTCTTTTCTCCATTGCGCTATCCCTCGAACGCCTCCGCAGTACAAACTAGCTAGTTCAGCGGCTATCGACATCATTGTTAAGGTGTTCATGAAACATTTCAAATCGAATGACTTGCTTTAATTGCTTTAGCACGATTGCCCAAAGCATTATAAATCTGGAATATGTTATATAATCAATAGTCGTCATTGTTGTAAAGTTTATTTATGTCCGTCATGTGTGTTGCTGCTTGTTATACAATATATTAATATCTATACAATTATCTGAAAATATACCTTAGGAGATGACGGAAAATTTTGTAGCCTTTTCTGATAATAAAATTCAGCCTTTCCCCTCTCACCTCTCGCTCATGTTCAATATATTGAATATCAACTGTGTCCTGGACCAAGTCAAGGAAAAGCGAGAGCTAGCTGCATAAATTAAATTGAAGATAAAAATACCTTGAAGATAAGGTACAGTGATGTCCCCAAATTATTGCAAATGCTTTTAAGCATATCGGGATTTAATTTTTGTTTTTTATTTGTTTGTTTTTCACTGCAAATTATTTTTTTAATAGTCACCCTACCGTTTCCTCTGTCACGCCCTCTGTTTAACGCATTCTGTAACGCATTTTGGTTTAAAATTTAAATCATTGATCCCATCCCTTCAAACCATTACTTAAATTTCCTACCAATTGAGCAGCAGAAATATTTGTTTAAACCCCAAAGAACGACTTACCATCTAGCAGATGATTACCATGGTTACCAGAGGTTCTTTTTTACTTGCTTTAACGTTTGTAAATCTGACGGTTTGTGATGCAACAAACACAGACGTACAAATATAAAATACAAAACTAGATTAAGGAACACTCTGGTTTCCAGGGTAGCAGATGATGTGATATTTCCAGACCATACAGGACCTCAAATAAACTCCACAAATATTATCAAGAGACCATTTTAACGAAGCATTTAATCGTATGCAAATACCCAGCAAGCCTCGCTCCGACTCATGGTGCTTTTGTTTCTGATTAAGTTAAAGTGAAGCTTGTCGGGAATTTGCATATATACAATCAGCTGTTTCGTGTGGAAGGTCAAAAACGATAAAAAGTTGGAAAACAACATTTGATTGAACATTTGATAATTTTATTTACACTTAAAATGCTCCAGAATGCTCCAAATACCCTCGTCCTCGGGACTTTTCCTTTGTTCTACATTCTAATGGAAAAACCCCAGGAATGAAGCTAGTTGATTTTCAAGAAGTAGCTTTCTCCACATACCACAGGAAATCCAATTACATATTCAATATTTCAAGCACTTAAATGTGAGAATCTTATTCAGATATGTCTGTGTATGTCTGTCTGTCTGTTTCTTTATCTGTATATCTGTCTTTCTGCATATCTGTCTGTCGGTCTGCCCGTTTGCCTGGCTGTCTGTCTGTCTGCCTGTCTGCCTGTCTGTCTGTCTGTCTGTTTGTTTTCTCTTTTATTATTTTAAATTATACACCTGTTACAAAAATCGTTGTCGCAACCAAAGCTACATAATCTGAGGCCTGCAATGCATATCGGTAATTCAAACATAATTCTTATTTGGTACACGTTTTTGCAAGAAATATGTATTTCATCATCTACCACTAAAACAACTTGTTATTGTCATGTATCACAAAGAAGTCTAATCGAAAAATGCTATGAATAAATAGCTTGGTTGGTTGTTGGTTGGTTGGTTGGTTGGTTGGTTGGTTGGTTGGTTGGTTGGTTGGTTGGTTGGTTGGTTGGTTGGTTGGTT
>JAUPMH010169656.1:0-12858 GCA_032270665.1 Metridium farcimen
AAAAGAAGCCTATGAGCCTAAAACTGCATTGAAGATGTTCGAAAATAGTTCAAAAACAAATATTCCAACAAATAAATTCCGGAAATTATGTTGGGTCTTTGCAGGACAAGGTTAAAGAGACCCCAAATACTGCTTTCATTGCACGCTTTCTCTGGCTCGAATTCGGCCGAACCGGTTTTTGGCTATATCTCGGCGACAATTTAATTTTTTTTTAAATCAAACCCCCCAGGTTTACTTACTCACTAATACCTATCGCTAGGCCGAATATAAAGAAATCGATTTTTCTCTGTTGCCGGACCTCGCTCGGTATTAGTGGACCGTCGCTCTTAAGCAAAAAAGTCAAACATTTGTAGAGATTCTATTGTTCATATTCTCGATCGTGATTGAATAATCATGTTTTGGTTGCCACGGTTTCAGTAGTCGCACTGTAATATTACATCCGGTCCAGATGGGTGATTCAGTGTTATTCTTGTTGGTTGGTTTATCAGACAATGTAGATGGTGTTTTTCTTCAACATCTATTAGAATCCTTTATTCTCTTTGTTCTGGCTTCATTCTGTCTAAGTTTAAATCTCCTAGTATAACAACACTTTCGGCATTGTTTCTGATGTGTAACCCAAGTGCAAATATCACTGAGTTCATTTTCCACCTTTTGTGTTCGTTTATGGTTAGGTGGTCGATAAATTCCAAGAAACACAATGTCCTTATTATTTATTAAACATTAAACAGCCAGGGCTATACATGGACGCACTATATGAGGGACCTGGCATGAGCGGTTTAGTCGCCGCCCATCGGACCCATGAAAAGGTCCACTACATAGTTTGCCATGTTTTGTTCAATTTCTAATTTCTAGAACATTTGAACTTTGCTCGTGTTGCAAAATGTCTGTTGAATCAGCATGCGCGCGTTAATAGGTCTTAATAGTCATAAACATTCATTAATAGTCATTATTACTATCCATAGTGCAATCAACATGATGCCAAAGACGTTTTACTGGACAGTTGTTGCTGGTGCGGTAATGATGCTATGGTTCCTTGTGAATCCAGTCGAAACACGAGTAGAGGAAAGAGTTTACATCGCAAGAGAAGGTATCTTTTGTCTGATGTTGAATTGAGAGAAAGTTACAATTGGTTATCTAGTTACTAATATATTTGATCAGCAAATTATTTACTTTCATCAAACTAACCATCCTCATCAAAGTTCTTATCATAAGTTCTATTCTGATATTGTGACTTGCCGTGAGTGTTACTATTGTTCTTTATACTATCATTATTATCATCAACAACTTCATCATTATCATCATTATAACCATCCTCTTCATTTTCATCATCATCATCAACATCATCACAGCTATCATCACAACTATATATTTATAATTATCATCTTCAGCATCATAACCATCAACATCATCATTATTATCATCTTAATCATCATCATTGAAATCATTTCTGATGCTAAATTATAATCTTATGACAGGTCGTGCTTTGGTAGGTAGCCGGCTTATTGCTGCACATCGTGTGGACACACCCATCGACTGTGCCTTTCACTGTACCCGTGAATCTAGATGCAAATCATACAATCTACAGAAAAATGTTTCTGTCAATCGAAGATGTGAACTCAACAACGAAACATTGCTCTCAGTTAACATAACTCGTTTTGTCCATGACCCTAACGTTGTCTACTACGAAATAAAGGTACGTTGTACACTTGGTACAGAACTGGGAGGGGGTTGGTAATTCCCTTAGTCCAAGTAGTAGGGGTGATCGCATCCTGGGTTCCAGCCTCTCGGTCCCTGGATCCCAGTGTAGGGCGATCAGTGGTCTAAAAGGTGCGCATAAATTAAAGGCACTGTTAAAGGCTGGTTGATTTAAACCCCTTAAAGGTACGACTGTACGATGTTCTTGGCAGCTTAGCTTCTTCATTCTACTATTGTTATATTGAACCAAGAGAGTTTAAACACGCTAATCATCTACTGTACCTGCCTTTAGTTAAAATTCTGATTTTGTTTTTCAGAATCCACCTGACCTTTCTACGAGTAAGTATAATTACAGAGTAAGCATAAAGAAATGGTGAATGCATTAGTTTGAGCGCAGTGCAATTTATAAAAACTTTTCAGCTATTCCACGCATGGAGAATGGTAATAAATCCACAATTATGGTAAGATTCATGATATGCGCGCGTGGGTGCTGCAGTCTGTTATGTTGTTGTTGTTGTGTAAGTTTGTGTTGACTATGGATTAAAGTATTGCTACGTTATTAATGAGTAACACTTTCAAATTATAAGGTAATGCCATGGGAGCTTTTAACTTTACAAACCTTGGTGCTTCTGGAAGAATGGGCCCAACCTCTCTTGGAAACTATTACCAAGGCCAACCTCATGAAAACCAAGTGATATTAGTCAGCGGTATTCAACACTGGACTGTACCAAAGACCGGCCAGTATCGAATCGAGGCTGTAGGGGCAACTGGGGGCTATGACACTGCAAGTAACAGTAAATTATACCGAGGTCGTGGTGCGAGAATCGTTGGAACTTTCGCACTCCAAAAGGACCAGACTATCAAGATAATGGTGGGCCAAGAAGGCGGGATCAATACCAGATCGTCTTCATCCAGTGGCGGTGGGGGAACCTTTGTTGTAGCTGGTGATATTCCTTTAGTTGTGGCTGGAGGAGGTGGAGGTACAGAGAGTGCTTCATCCCGTCATTCAGATTTTTGTGATGCCAGTACTTCGACTGCAGGAAGAAATGGTTACAACGGGAAATCTTGGCCTGGTGGAACAGGAGGACATGGAGCAACTACTGCAGATAATGATAACTCAGGTTTGTACGACACATATTGGCGGCTGCATGTAAATTGTTTTGTATTCATTTGTTCTTTGGAATTGTTACAATTCTTTTTTATTTAATTTTAATCCATGAATTCTAGTTAGCTTTCGACCGTCTGTTTGCATTTTGTATATTGAACTCGGTTTTGCATCAGCTTTGATTTTAAATGAAGCTGTTTACATTAGACAAAACTCTCTGATAAACGTTAGCTTCGTAAACATTCCTGGCATAAGTTCTCTTTGAGCAGTGCCCAAGTTATCGTAAATGTAAATGAATTACAATGGGGCATACACTCGAATCTAGTATTAATGTATCCATATATATAAATGTATAGCTAGTACTGATATGATGTCTCTTGACAGGTGGTGGTGGAGGAGGATTTCTGTCGAACGGTCGCAGCAGTTCAACGTTTGGAGGATCTGGAAATGGTGGAGAAGGTGGAAAGGGTTTTGTCAATGGAGGGGTGGGGGGACGGTCATTAAGCAACGATGTTCAAGGGGGCTTTGGTGGAGGTGGAGGGGCGTATGGTAATGGAGGAGGGGCAGCTGGTGGTGGTGGTTACTCAGGAGGGGCTAGTGGTGATAACAATGGTAATTCATGTGGGGGAGGGGGAGGCTCGTTTAATAGTGGTACTAGTAAACAAAATGAGTGTTGTGTTAACGATCAAGGCCATGGATATGTTTTCATACGGCAGTTATAAATATTTACACCTGCTTATAGTAGTGCATACACTTGTAGTCATTCCCTTTTTTGGTAACTCTTTTACGACAAAGGATAACGGATGATATTCTTTATTTGGGAATTGACGTACCAGATGACGAGAACCCCAAATCAAATGTTGGTAGGCACGCAACAAAGCACACATACGGCACAATATATTCACATATAGCTAAAGTTTTAAATTGGTCACCATGGTTACCATGATCTTAATTCGGGTATGAAATTATTCATCAAATGCATTAGCTCAAAAAAATGGTGCCTTTTAAGTGTACTGAGATCATTATTTTGACACGCTCAACGGTACAGGAATCTGCATATTACCTCCGCCTTTCATTATTATGGCATCCAGGTTATTATGGCATCCTTGCTGTTGGTATTAATCGATTATGAAGATTACAATAACCTATATCAAATGTCGGTAATAGAATGATATTTGTAACAAATGTAAACGTATTAAATGTTAACCTAACTTTACTTTATTAAAGTTACATTACTTTAATAAAATGAATGTAATTTTTTCACGGTGATACAAATTTCATTCTATTACCTATCGTTTATATCAAACACCAACGCAGCCTATACTAGTTTACTCGCTAGTTTCAATTTATATCGTATCTAATTGAGTTGAATGTAAATACTTTTCAGATTTGTGATTTTTATTTTGTAAGCAATTTATATTTCATTGTTTATTGTTAATAGATATGATTTGATGCATGTGCACTTTATCAGCAATATGTCAATTATGTTACTGAACCCATTGATATGTCGTTGCACAAGTATATGTATTATACTATTTATACAACGGTGTCGAGTGACATACCGTGGAATATCCCACGAGTCACTTGTATTTTCTAGTATACACACGAGCCTTTAGGCCAGTTTGTATGCAAAGAAAATAGAAGTGACGAGTGAGATATTCACGGCATGTCATACGAAAATATTGTATAGCTATTTTATCCCACATAATATAAAATAAAGAGAACCCGCATGAGAAGAGGCAGTTGAATACCGCCGAATATACAACGGCTTCCAAGCATTCTGATTGGCTGTATTTTGTATGATGTGGGATAAATTGACATTTACAATTGCCAAAGTTAAATGACCAGTATGATCAATAAAATACACCATTAAATATATTGTCAAATAAATGTGTTGCATTCCTTGCTTTGAACACCATGAAGTCCATTATGCTTTGCGAGCTTTCAAACATATTTAAACGTGGTCTAGTGCCTTGTTCAACGCACCAATAGAAAATAGACAATATTTGAAAGAAAGCACGCAAAGCATGATCATCATGATATAAATAACTCAAATTCATAAATGAATAAATACAAGAATGTGCAATGAATAATCACTGTTACCTTCAGAGGACGTTCATTAAGAGTTTGAAAAAGAAAAGTACTTAAAAAAAACCTAAAATATCAAAGATTCTAACTATAATTATAATCTATTTGTTCTCCTCGTCAGAATAAACAGTGCATTTTTTAAATATAAATCCCTTCCCTTGTCTAATATTTCGCTATTCTATATATGTATTCTATATATGTCTATGTGTCGTTTCAATTAATTGCTTTATAAAATACAAAGTTAACTTTTGACTGGCCTATATACCAAACCTTTTAACGGTTACAAAAATTAAGAATGCCTTTCAGTTGATTGCAACCCATAAATACCAAGCCCACCCTTGGTAGATTGTAATTCTAGAAGGTTAAATAAAGTCATAGTTTTGATCCAAAAGTAAGAATCAAGCTGGCCCATCACCCGGTGGGTAAACTAAAGTAAAACTACATTAACTTAATATTCCAAGAAAACAAATCATATGAACAAGAGATACCTGATGGTAAATGACTTAAAATTATCAAATGTTCTTTCATCTAAATAGCAAACAATAATCTAGCGATACAATAATAATAATAAACAATTATCACAGCCATTTGAGCTTTCTAGACAAAGAAGCGAGAAGGGCATTCATAGACGCGGCCTCTGTAGCTACTTCTTTACACTTCTTCTTGTTTGGAGTTAGACGAACTGATTCTTCAGTTCGTTCTATGATAACACCATATTTACGGATGACGTCATTAAGAATACCAGCTAGCATCCTAATATTGTATAATGAGTTAGTACTTTGCGTTGAGGATGCCATAACAAACGAGCTTACTAAATATTGAAGGTTTTCTTGTGAAGACTTGATACATGGTAGTATATCATTATTCATTTCTTGGACATTAGTGTTCAGTTGCTTAATATCCGAGGCAAAGCGACCCGCATTTTCCTGCATAGTGTCCTTCCATTTGGAGCTGTTGGAATAAGGAGAGAAAGATGACTTTAAAACACTTTGGGTATAATCTTCTACACATCCTTGTATTCGTAGCTTTAGCCGATCAGTCAATTCCATTGTTTCTTGCTGAAATGTGTTTGGAGAACCAGAGTCATTATCGCTGCCATCCCCTTCACCATGGTTATGTCCAAGCGAAGTGTCTTCGACTTTCTCCTCGTGTGATCGTGAGAAGTTAGAGGTCTGTTCCTCGTCGTTGCCCGACTCACTTTCGAATTGTATGCTCTTTTCACTAAGAGGAACGCTGTCCTTCTTCGAAACTACTTTAGCTTTGGATTGTTTCAGGAGGTAATCAGGGAAACTAGTTGAGGCAAGGTTCATGTTATCCTTAGAAGAAACCTGTTCTACAAGGATTGCATCCATAGTCGGGTTGAGTGACTGCGACTTATTCGTAACAGTTGCCGTTTCGTGAATGTTATTGTCAACTGCAATAGCGTCTCTTTCGTTATTTTTACTAGTTTTTGTTATTGATAAAGCATCCTCAACAAGCATGTTCCGCTGGATGATTTCTTGAACTTTGTTATTGACAAGAATATCAGCAGTGTTGAGTAAAGCACGCTCTTCCTTACTATCTTTTTCTAAATGACTGGTAGTTGATTTCTTTTCTTCCGTTGCATTTGGTATAGTTGGAGACTTCAATGCAGGTTTTGAACTTAAAGACTCCGGAAACGTTGACTGTTTTAGTTCATTTTGGTTCAATGGCAGGCTGCAGTGATCATGAAGAACTACAGCATCGAAGCAATCATAATCTTCGCCATTTAAAGGTAAACCGTTGCTAATATGTTTTGTACGAATCTTATTGTGATTAATTGATAACGTTTGATTCTTCGGGGATTTGGCAGTTTCTTTTTCGAATTTAATGTTTTCCGTCCTACCTTTTAGTGATGGCGTTGATCTATTGGTAAAGTTACCGTAGAGTGTATTATATTCGGAACCTTTAAGATCCAACGTAATCGTTTGTATTAAAGGTTTTTCTAGATTCACCTTTGGTTCTTCTTCAAAAAGTTCATCTTCAGAAGACCTTTGTGAATCATTGCTTAAACTATAACATGATACCATACTTTCACTGTAATAGTTTGCAGAATCGCTGTCAAAATCAAAATTCTGTGAGCTCGAGGATCCAGATGAATGAACTCGTCTTGCGCGATGACGTTCTGGTAAAGTTACAATTTCGACATGTTGATGTTCGTCGTTCAGTGATAGATTATCAAGCTTTCTTGTGTTGATTTCAAAGTCTTGGATATCTTGGATTTTTTCGCGTTCCAACCTTTTACCAAAGTCTTGTTTTACCATGTTAAGTTCATCCAATGACCCAAGTGGTGGCGGAGGAACAATCAAACCAACAATGTCCGACTCATCGAACATTTTCTCGCACAGTTCAACAGGGGGAGAAGAGATATACTCGCAACTGCTTGGGCTTAGCGGAGGAGGCGATGCTATGGTTATATCACTATCCTGGAGTTCCTGTGTTGACCCTGGTGGAGGAGGAATGATCCAATCCATCAAAGACAAGTCTTGGTCATCGACAAATTCCTTGTCTGAATCGTCCATAAAGGAAGCTTCTACTACAGGTGTGTCATCTGACTCCCCAGGATCATAACCAAGAATTAGAGACTTTGAAGGTGTCGATCGACTAATCAGCAATTGGTCATTACTATTAGGAATCAATACATCTATTTTGGATGTCAAAGCATAGTGGTCTTCCTTATTCGGTTCAATAATGTGATCACTAACTTCAGATAAACTTGAACCGTCAAAGCTCTTGTCATCTTTGGTATATTCCGCTGTATTGTAATCCAAATCGCCAGAGACCATAGTCAAACGCTCATCAAACTTGACACTACTACATGCAGAATTTCCGCGCTGATTATCATTGTTAAGTTTCTGTTCGTCTGTTTCATTAGAGTCCATGATAACCGACCCATAAGATGTTAACGAGGAAACATCAGAGTCTATGACATCTTTGTCAGTTGTGGGGTGATGAAATTCCATTGATCTTTCATGACCATTGTCGGTACTACCATCCAGGTCTTTCTGGGGAACATTCAAATCCACGAAATTTGTATCCACTCGTTCTATAAAGTTACTATCTGTTGTGGTATTTCCTAATTCCGTAATACTTTCATCGTCATATTGTTTAATTGAAATCAATTTAACTCCGGTTTCTTCGTCGTCATTACTACTGTTCGCATCATCAGTTTCATCAATATTGATATCATAAACTACCATTCTAGTATCACTTTTTTCCTTCCTTGAACTTTCACTGTTGGAGATCTTTTCAGAAGATTTTGCAGCTTCCGGTTCCGTGGATTCCTTTGCATTGAAAACCTTATTATCTAATTCATCAACATGAAGTACTTTAGAAAAATATTTATTTTCAGATGAAATGTTGGACGGGTTTAGTGGATCAACTTTCAGGTCCACTGAAGTGTCTTCGGCCTCGTTTTCAGGCGATTCATGTGAATTAATGTTGCTATCAATATGTTCATGTATGATGTCTTCATTATCTAAATCTTGGTTGATGTTTAATGATTCAGTAGAAGACTTCAGGTCAGGTGTGAATAGTTCACCTGCAAAACTAAAGTCTGCAAGGCTTGTAGGCGTCTCAGCTCCATCAACGAATCGGTCGTCAATAGCAATATCATTGCTATCAATAAACTCCTCATCGGTTGGTTGGTCAAGTTCATCATTATCATTCATAACCAATGGCATCTTTTCTCCGTCATTGTTAGCGATTTCTATTTCTTCTGATTGATCAGGCACTTCAAGTATTTGTTGTTCGTTAATGTCAGTAGTTCCATCAGTAACCTGTTGATATGCTTCTCCCCCATTTAATACAACAGCATCAGCTTGATCGGCTATAGTCAAACCTTCCTTTGATTCCATTTCCTTTTCATCCAATATCTCATTATCCTTGTTCATTTCATTATTTCTATCTTCTTTTATTTCTTCCTCGTTTAACGTTCTAACGGCATTTTCAGATTCAATGTTACGATCATTTGACTGATTTTGTCTTTGCTCTCGCCACATTTCCTCGGCAAAAGCAAGTTGAGTGATATAATCATCATCTGTTACCTCGTCATCGTTATTGGTTGAATGGCCTTCTTCTGTTATCATATACAAAGTGCGTGATTTATCATCATAAACTTCATCAACAGAACTTTCTTCACTGACTGATCCAACACTTTTGGGTTTCTTCTCAGGAACGATGCCATCTTCACTATTTTCACCGGTGCGGTCTTGCAATGAAGGCCGTTTCAGAGGAGAACTATTGTCATCAACATCATTGTTTAATACTTCTTCACTTGGTTTATCTTTGGCAGTATGCGGCTCTTTAGACAAGTCAACAAAAAAGTTATGGTCTGAATAGTTTCCAGGAACTTGGAGCAGCGATGGATAGGACCAGCTATCGGGTATTATACGGTGTAATGATTCATATGGTGGGATATCTGCAAACATAAAATATATGAAAGAATAAATACATCTTATTTATAAACAATATGTAAGATCCAAATAATGCTTGGTTTTACCAATTTATCATTTCATGCATATTTGTGAACTTTGACGAAAACAAATTCACTGGAAAGATGGATGAGTTTTTTTATGATATGAAGCAATTTGTTTAGTTATGAAAATAAAAATATTATCACAAAACACTAGCGGACAATTTCAGAAATCAATAAGAGTGTTTGTATTGCGGTAAGTTTTAGCAGTCCATCAAAATCTATATCTTGTTACATTGTCCATTTTTATGATAAAATAACAACAAAAAGAAATACAAAATATTTTTTTTTTATTTATACACAGTAGAAGTTTTAAAGCTCGATGCTTGTGGGGCCGTGTTCCTCCATACACACTGCTTTAATACTAGATTCAAATATTCTATACACTCAACTCTCAACTCACATGTTGATTTTTGCGGAGTGAGAAAAACCAGATAACCCGCGGAGAACAACCCTCGTGGCATGGGAGAGAACAACACATCAAACAAACTCTAATCACTTGTCGCCCGAGCCGGGAATCGAACCTCACAGGTAAAAGACCAGCGCTCCTACCGCTTGGCCACCCATGCCACCCATATATAAGCAACGGTTTTGTTTGATAATCTTAAAAGGTCAACAAGTAATTCTATATATATTTAAAAAAAAAAATTATTAATTATAATAAATTAGAACACCACATTTGTTATTTACCATTATCAGTAATAGGAGCAAGGGGTTCCTGAGTGTCACCAATAATTTTAAGTTTCGCTATCTGTTTCTTCCATAGCTTTTGGTAACCGATAATAAAAGTGACAAGGTCCATACTGTCCAGCGGTTTCATGATAAGAACTATGTCCTGTTGATAAATACATATAAGTGTTTAAACGAACGTAACTGTGATTTATTCAGCAATTGAGGCGATTTTTAATATTCTTTATATTTTGCTTTTTACAAACGTCAACCAAAACAATAGAGCGAAAACACTAAAACCATGAAATAAAAACAAAATAGTTAATAACTAATAGTTTCTATTTAGCTAGTGACATCAAATACAAAAGGAAACAATACCTCATTACAACTTAACTTGTCTTTTATAGTAACTGGTAACTAATAGTCATTAAATAAGAACTATTACACACTAACAATTTGATTTTGTTTCATGGATAGTGTTAGCGCTCTATATATTGAATTAAGCAGCGATTAAAAAAAAAAACAAAGGCAAGAAACAAACAAAACAAAAATAATAATTTCAAATGTGCAGCAATCAACCACCAGGATGGTGATGAGAATCTCTTTGTCATCATATATCTTGTTGTGAGCTAAGCAATTCTGTAAGGATTAGTGAGGTTTACCTTATTTTCGTTAACCGATATGGTCAATAGTCGCTTTCCCTCGGTGTGGTAAGCAATAGAGAACTCAGTGATTTTTTCTAAATCAGCTTCATGACATACCTGAAAAAAAAAATCAATTAAATAATTGAATTATATATTACCGGTTCCCGACTATTTCAGAAATTACTAGACTGAAAATAGCGATCCCACTTTTAATTTCGCGATACTCAGATACAAGAAGAGTAAGAACAAGAAGGATAATTGTTATTATAAAAAGGCCTATAAATAAGATATATCTCTGTTAATGAGAAACACATTCAGGAAAAGTCTAATAAAACCATTTCACGTTATGCCCTATCGTAATGACACGGAATCAGTAGATGTAAACTGGGTATGACTGATATCTATCATAATGGATGAAGTCTTACCACATTGACTTTGCCTTTCACCATCTGACTTAATCCATAACGAGGACTCACAAGATACGTCGCTTCTTGCTGTCTTGCCTAAACATAAAATAGATTTAATTGTATTGACTAATAACAATGTTGACGTGGGGATAACAATGATGATCCAAACAATGGTGATGATAAGGATGAAAGTGATGATAGCGATGAGGATCACTATACCATTATGGTGATTTATGACAGTACAGTGATGATGATTCTGATGACAACAATGATGATGACCTGCAGGGGCGGATCCAAACATTTGACGAGGGAGGTGAACTTTGATATCCTTTTGGCGGATAACGGCAGACACAAGAGCGCAAAGATCGTAATGTGTGATCGTAATTATTTGCTAAAACGGGACTTTACTGAAACAAGAGGGTGAAAAGTCACCCAGTTCACCCCCTCCGTCCGCCCCTGGACCTTGATAAGGAAATGATATAATGGGGATGATGACCATATTAGCTATGATGGCGATATAGTGATGGTGTAATAATCATAATCGCTTTCGGACCAGCATAGAGGTGTTACACAGGCTTAACACAATACGAAAATTACCTTCTTTGATTGGTTTAAAGCAGTTCCGTTACTCTTGCCATCTTTGAAATACAATATAACATTAAAGTATTTTCCACCGTAGGACATCAAATCTCTCGCTTCTCTTAGATACTGTTTCTTGCATTCACTAGTTGACAGGAACCGCTGACCTAGAGTTGCTAAACTCTGGTTAAATTTGATCTGTTGATCCAAAACTTTGCGAAGGTCTTTAAGCTTGACTCCATTGATGATGTTCTCAGGAACAAAGTGTTCTAGCCCATCAAAGTCTTTCTCAATTGTCTTGACAGAAATTTTAGAAGGTATTTTGACTTTTGATTCGGTGGCTTTTTGTTGCATGTGCAAAGCTGCCAGTTTGATTGCGAGGTCGTACCTTAGGTCACTTTCATAATGGCCTTCTACAATATCCTTGCTGATCTAAACCATGACAAGGAAAGAAAGAAAACATCATTAGTAACAAAAAATTGACATGTGAGCAGCGAGCGTATAGGCGTTCACTAGCTTCAAGGGCTGCCCCGTATGATAACGTTTAATTCCTCTTTAAGTGCAATCGATAGAGTACAAGATTGCTTTTTAATAAACGAATCTGCAAAATGACAGTAGCTCTAGTAACAGCGCAACATGCAGCAGCGTAACTTACCTGATCATAAAGATAGTCAAAGGCAATTGGGTCTTCGTCGAACAACTCGTCAGGATTTTGAGGTAAAAAACTGAATGGGAATAAAAGTGGAATTTGAAAACTTTAAATAAGTTACAATAGCTACATTTTAAAAGAAAACAACTATACAAGCTGTGAACGTTGAGTGGCGACACCAACTAAACAAGCTGGGATAACCTAACCTAACCCTAAGATATGGTTTATGTTATAATATATCCAGTCTTACCAAAGGCGCAGCTTGCACACCCACGACGACCGACTGCAATTTCTATTCAAATAGATCTGCAACAAAAAATAAACGTTCTTTATATAAGGGATCGGAGGATTTGCAGATTATGTTAAAAAATAAATTTTGAGATTGACACCTAAACAACAAAGTTTTCTTACTATATTCTATTGGAATTAAATGAAATTGAAATATTCCAGAGGGAGGGGACTCCAAGATAGTAGTGAGTGTCGGAGAGGTTAACACTAATGACTCTCAGTGTATTGTTTTTTCCTTCATA
>JAUPMH010169767.1:0-11313 GCA_032270665.1 Metridium farcimen
GTAATATGCTTTATTACACTTTATTACACTTTAACTTTAACTTTGTGTTTTATAATCATTTGTTCAATAGCACTATTTCACATTAATACACTTTATTACTCTTTCCCTATTACACTATGTTTCACGGGTTAATGAAAACCACTCTATTAAATAGAACCAATTCATACTAAATCCTTTGTTTACTATAGTTTGATTGGCAGTATTTAGTGCTAATCTGTAGTCTGAGTGCTAATAAATTTGAGAGATCCGTGAAATACAAATAGTACAAAATAGTACAGAATAGTACTAATTGAACAACAGAAAGCAATAGAATTAATATAATAATCTACAAAATAGTATTACTAATGTTTCACGGATATGCTATGTGTACTATATTGTTTGTTTCATGGGTTTATAGCGCAAAAGCACAGCTGCAATATAGTTTGCCTGCTTGAACAAACAGTCAAAACAAATATTATAAACTCATACATGAAAACTATTTGTTAAATTTCTTTTTGTGTGAGGTTGGCTACATAAATGATTATACAAACATGTTATGCACTAAAAAGCTAAATGACTGTTGTTATTACAATACTATTACAATGTATTATATACTCAACGATAATACATACAACACTATAGTACTTCCGAGATGGTATCGGACAAGAAACCTTCTTCTTGACCATCAAATACCCCTCTATCTGTCTTGGAGGTAGATTCTACAGGTAAAATATAAACCACATAACTATTAATTCAAATACTGATAACGCTGAACATCTATAGATTACTTATATTTTTTGCCTTACCCTTGACAATGACATAGATTTGGTTGCTGCCGCCATGTTGACGCGAGAAGACTGAGGAGAATGTTATGGTTTCGATCGGAATGACGTCAAAGCATCGAAATGACCCGGGGGGAATTCCAGGGGGGAATTCCAGGGGGGATCGGGACTCCCGGGTAAACGTATATCGGGGATGCTCGTCGTATCTCTTAGGGGTTAAAATCAGCGATTTGGTAGTTTCAGGATATCGAAAAAGGAAAACGAGAACAAAAGAAATGTTGGACGATATGATCGATGTTTCATCCAACATCATCCAGCAGTGTGTTCAAACGGGCCAAACATGTTGTATCCGTTTAAACGCGGGGCTCAATAATCGTCCGTCACACCCGTACAGTGGTTGGAATCGAAAGTGCTTTTGTGGTACTTTCCTTTCCCCCTCCCCCCTAAAGCCTGATAGACTCGTGCTTTAGCGGATGTTGTATTATGACAGCACTTGCACCGAGACGTCACGTGACTGTCAAAATAGGCATCAGAAATGGCACCGAGCACCTTGATATTAGTAAAAGTGCAAAGTTTCAGAGTAAAATACACAATACAAGATAAATTGCTGTAAATATGAGTTCAAGAATTTCCTCAAGATTCGTTTGGAAAATTCGTTGGATGGCAACCTCCTACATCTAACGAATTTCCCAAACTAATCTTAAGAAAATACCCCATTGCCATTTCTCCTGCCATCCAAATTACAAGCACACATTTTGCCGACTTTTACGACTGTGGAGGTGCTCTTTCCATTTCTATTTTTGGCAGAGCTGATCGATTTAAGGGAGATGGGGTCACGTGACGTCTTAGTGCAAGTCGCCACTATCTTGGACGTATAGTTGTCAATCAGAGAAATAAGGAAATTATAACGAAAGGAAACGAAACAACGTTGTTCAGTGCATTTTCCTTCACCAAGTTCCTTGATATAATATACATATTAAAGGCTAGCGCGATACTATGTACGTCTCTTTACATTTCAAATCCCCTGGGAAGAAGGCTTGTGTTACAACAATTTCCACGTGATATCGAAAAAGGACAGAAAAAGATTCATAAAAGTTTTTAACTGGGTGGGAACAGTTCAATGTTGAAAATGAATCGATGAAAAAAAATGAGTGAATCATGAATGAACGAGTAAATGGATGAATGAAATGAAAAAGAGTAAAATACAAGAAGATAAAAGACAGAAGTGAATGCATGAGAAGGATTTCAGAATTTATCAAAGTCTAAATCATTTGTATATAGACTTGAGAGGAAAAAGGAAAATATACATTAAATAGCCAGAGTCGAGTCGTTGGTATGGAGTTGAAAAACTCAACTTTATTTATAGAATAAAAACAAGACTACTTACAGTCTATGTCAGCATTATTTTTGGTATTATATATTAATCTTTTATCAATAAATCTTTTTTTTGGTTTGTTTTCGTTTATCAAACACACTTTAGAAACCAATAAGCCAAGAAAATAAAGCAAATGATTATCTAAAAGTAAAATATATCGGTGCCTGTCAAATGAGATAGGTTATCAATCAATTATTAAAACAATAGACCTGAGAAAAGGGAAGCCTTCACACTCTCATATGCAATGAATTCTTTCTTTACTTTTTTGTTTTATATTTTAAAGTTGAAAATTACAAATAAAAACCTAATACCCGCGCGTCAAACACATCGCTTTTCTGGATTTTTTTCCAGCAAAAACTACCAATAAATCTGTTGACTGGGAACTAGTATTCTGAATACCGCTTTCCGCGATCCGGACGTTGCGAAGGCTCAATCTTTTCCCAGATCTTAATTACCAATAAATTATGAAAAAGCTAAAATACGTTTAAAGACAATAAATATTAAATGTTTGCACATAAAAGAACTACCAACTATTCACACATTAATAGATTAAGCAAGTAAAACCTGCCACTTAACCTGAAACAGCAACAAACATTGATCAAAAAGCTTTGTGGCAATCGGAATAACCTCCCATTAGCCTCGTTTATAGCTCCAAGTGGGCTTCCTTTGTTTCGGAATAACGCGATGACCTGGGACTGACACAGGAGAGCCTACAACCGCCAGCCATCATAAATCATGACAGTTTCTGGTCACGTGGTACGTTGCTAATGGGATATTATTCTTGAAAGACAAATTGTACTCGGAGGCTGACTTAAGCCTGATAAATATTTAAAAACAGCGTTATCGTGGTGTCAAACCTTTTTAAAAACTATGTTTCAGCCTTTTTTCTGTATTTACAAAATAATGAAAATAAGACCAACCCTGAACAGCAATGATTGGCTTCAACGCCATGTTAGAAATAAAGATAAAAAATTAAGGTTAATTTGAATGGAATAGGTATTATTAACGCGATTTAGACCTAGTCGAAATATGACGATCAACTGTTGTTCTTAATTATGGAAACTGAACCAATCAGTGTAAAAATAGTCATTTATACGGTGCTGAAATTTCCTGCTTCTAGCGGGAACGTAAAAAGAGTGATTGATACGTAGGTTTAAGGACTGAAAATTGGAAAGAGCAGATGAGAAAGCCGTCTACAAGGAACCTTTCTTACATACTTGTTTACTCGCTAATTTTCATTTACTTTCTTAAGTACGGTCTTTTGGTGAGAAACTGACGCAGTGCACCTTATTCAATAAAACTGTAGTATAATTGATCGTCATATTACCAACCCGCCTGTAATGGTTTCATTAAGCAATATTTAATAGAACTCTCGTCAAACATTAGATATAATGAAGTCTTGGATCGAAATATTCAATCGTATTGAAATCGCATCCATAACGAAATATAAGAAACTGATGCATTGTGGGTTGCCTCATCAAATGAAAAAATGAAAATCTTCACGGTAAAGTGGCAATAAATTAAAGTTATAAAATATCACACAGAAAATTATCATCGATAAATAGTGTCAAAATGATGACAAAAAGTTATAAAATATCACAGCATAATATAACCAATAAATCGGGTCAAAATTACAAAAAAGTTATAAAATATCACACAGCATAATATAACCAATAAATTGTGTCAAAAAGATGACAAAAAGTATACAATATCACACAGAATACTATATAACCAATAAATTGGGTCAAAATGACAAAAAGTTATAAAATATGACACTAGTACCATGGTTTTTCACCAATCAAACGTTTTGGCGGTAATTAAGTTATAAAAAAATCACACATATACCATGGATTTTACACCAATTAACATTAACCAAAAGTATCAAAAACTATCAACAAAGCACCGATTACCATGACTACCATGTTTGTCCGTTTCGCCGGCGGTATTTAGAAGGGTGATGTAGACGTCTTGCTAGTGCGCGTCAAAGGACGATGGTCGCGATAGCTTTCAATAGAATGGTGCCACATCCAGCAGGAATGACAGTAGTACTTGAAGCACGTCTCTTCACGGCAGAAAAACGGTCCTTGTGTAGCACGACATGTTTCACAAAGAGAGTCTTCAAGGTAAGGATCAACTTGAACCTAACAAACAAACAACAAACAGGTAAGGATCAACTTGAACCTAACAAACAAACAACAGTTCGAAAGTAATTCAGTGTTACAGCGGTAAATGATCACATGCACTGTACGTAGGGTAATTACCCTCCTTGGCTGAGATTTCCCCTTTTATAAGAGAAGGGAAAGAAATGGTTTCTTTAGGGAAATGCAGAGTACGCTGTTTTATGTAATTTAAGCAATTGCGAATAGGAAACCTGAAACAGGTTTTTTATGATACATTGATAACACTGCGAGAATGTCGTACATTTACTCGATAATATGCACTATGTAGAAGACAATCAAGAAATCGCAATGTGTTAAGTCAATCGTAGTGTTGAGAAGCGACTATATTAACGGAATTCTCACGCCTTCCAGTAGGATACTTACCTTCTTGGTGAACTTTGGTGTCTCTATTTCAATGAATCCTGATCTAACAGCCATCATGAAACTCTTGTGATTATCAAAGGTTACTCGACCAGACCCTGATACAAACGATACATCATGAGCGTGTAGTTTTTACTAGGTAGAAAGTATTATAGGTTACTTACCGATGGGATACCTGTGTTTATCGGTATCTATACCGGCATACACCACGCCACCAAATAGGTCATTCATGATGTAAGCAAGTCCCTCTGAAAGCAGACAAAACAGAAAAGAATAGAATTTATATCTCCTTTTCACTCTCTATTTATGATGTAGATGAGGTATGACCGTCCGGGGTAATTAACGGTCGATAAATCGGATAGCACGAATAGTTTGCTATGTGGGTACCCTGTGGGTATACAGACCGTGAGAGATTGGGGTGACGTATAGCGTTTTGAAACGTTCTGTTAATATTTGTTATCACTGATAATTACCTGCATTCAACATTCCATGCAGACCGCCAACAAACACGGTCCAACTAGTGTCCAGTCTCTGATGAGGTCCTCGTACATAGTTGGTGTCAGACAACACCCATGGTATCACCTGGACCTAGAGACATCCGGGATATTAGTGTTGGTAGTATTTACACCATACAACAAACGATCCAATAGTCCCCTTCACAGTTCCCTGCGCCATCTTGGAAGGTAGCCGGGCCGAACTTTGAAATCGCAATTATAGGCACGTGAATAATTGTCCGGCAAGTTGTTAAAATGCGTTCATCACTGCAAGTTCAACGTTCGTCTCACTTCGATGCAAAGGACCGGGCTACCTTTCAAGATGGCGCAGGGAACTGTGAATGGGACTATTTGCATGTTTTTAGACGTTTTTAAATCCAATGTGAGACCGCTATTTAAGAACGTATATGAATTAGCTTGACGGTCAAAACTACCGAAAAAATTTTCATCACCAGCTATAATTGTTTGCATTTATCATTTCCCTCCGGATCCTAGCTCTTCCTAAACTCCTTCCTCTATACGTATTTATATGATAGCAGCCAGACCAACATTGATATCCGATTTTTAACACATATTGGAGCTCATAAAGAACGCAGTTGTCACATTTAGTGTTGTCCCAGGTTACGTTAAGTTAAAGAATTGTCATAGTTTGGCATAGTTGAAAAGGTACTTTACCTCTTTGAGGCGCATTCTTCTACTGGATATCTTGAAGTACCAGTCCCCTCCGTTCGTGAAGTCGTGAGTACATGATGCTAGTAGAGCCTTGATGGACTTTTCAGAGTCAAATATCAGATATACATAGCCTGAAAAAGATACGAAAACTTGGTTTCATGTGCGTCTTTTAATTTAATGTTGAACACGGAGCTTTAGACTCGAATCACGCTCGACAATAACTTATTTCTATACATTAATAAGAAAAACATCACTTATTGAAAGTATCACCACTGTCACGCACTCCATCGAATATCGTTATTTACTTATTTTGTATTTCATGGCAGGGCAGCCCACAAAGCGAAAACTGTACTAAAGCAAATTTAATTCAAGCAAAGTGAAGTCGGTAATTCGTGACAGTCATTGACTGATAAACTTCATGAGCCCGACGGTGCTCATTTTACTCCCCTCTCTCCATCAGTGCTCCATTTTACGGGTATTTAAAGCTACTTAAAGCTACACGGAAAGAAGAGAAGTCGAAACAAGGATGTAAGGTCACTGCATGGGAATCGAACTTGGGACCTCTCGCACAGAACACCTCTCACTACCCAACTGTGCCATCCTTGCTCCTACTTTGACAGTCCCTCTCCCAACAGAATCACCAAGAGCGGCAGGCTAATACAGGAAACGTGTAGTTACCTTTAGGAGGATGGTGAAGATGGCGTCCATCAGCTTTACCAGGCCATTCTACTTTGACATTTCCAAACGCTTTGAAAGACAACAACAACGACGCTATACAAACAAAAACACAGCGATATTATTTATGACCACTTTCTCCTATCT
Organism: Metridium farcimen; assembly: GCA_032270665.1. Lineage (NCBI taxonomy): Eukaryota > Metazoa > Cnidaria > Anthozoa > Actiniaria > Metridiidae > Metridium > Metridium farcimen. The sequence goes on from JAUPMH010169767.1 coordinate 6,665, forward strand.
ATAATAATAAACTATCAATAGATAATGGTCCTAACACCTTATTAAATCTTTAGTTATTGGCACTATACATTTTCAATTTGATATTGTTATAAAAACGTTGTAAATATTTCATGCAAGGCAAAAATAAACTACTGTTGTTGTTGTTGTTGTTGTTGTGATACATCGTTGTTACTGGATTACTATCATCGTCATCATCGTCATCATAATAATCGTCATCATCACGGTAATCATCATCACATCGCATCATCATAGCCGTCATAATCATCACCGTACAAATTTCATCATCATCATCATCGTTGTTTTATATCACCACCGTCATTATAAAGAATTGGTTGAAGTTTCTAAGCACCTCTCTACTTGTACTGTAAGTACGCAAACGCGATATCACGTGCTTTATTTGTAAATAATAATACTATCTATAATATTACTTTTTATACATTACGATGTACTGTAAGGTAGTATTTCATTAATGATTACCTTCTGTAATATCCCAGGGTACCCCACCCAAGAACACCTTGGACGAGTAGCTTGTGTTCTTGTAGCTCCTACGAGGAAGCTGACCAGACCATTTCTTCATGTTCAGTCTCAAGTAATCTATCATATGAGAAGAGATTATATTAATACAAGACTAACAAAAACACAGCAGCTGCATGGATGTTTATATGAGCTGAGAGTTTCAACTGATAACAAAAACAATTCCCAAGACACAACGTACCAATTGTCTGGACCATTGTGTGTGATGTTTTCTATTTTGTGTACAAATGTTTCAAAATTTGTATAACTCAACACACTAGCAAACTAGTAAATATTACTCAGATAAAATCAAGCAGTATTAATAAATGTTAAGCCCTGCAAGTGATGGTCAGATAGACACAATAGAAAAGAAAAATAAGAAAGCAAACTGGAGGCATTTCATGAATAAAAGAACACACACATGTTGTCCACTAGATAGTAGAGTTTCTTACCTGGTGTCTGGAGAAGTGCTTGACGGTTCAGCCAGTCTTGACCAGATAAATCACCATAGAAACCTGACATCTGGGTGTCTCCCCACCGGGGGTCTGTCAGTAGGTTTCGTCCAGTCACTGTGAAAAGCAAACATGAACAAATAGAATGTTAAGAATCATTCTTTGCACACAAATATGCCACAATTCCTCACAAGCATAAATTCCTTTCGTTGCATTCATGTTCCAAATATATTGCATCTCAAGCAGTCCCATAATGCAACTGCCATTATAATATTAATTGAACTATAAAGCACAAGATAACAATTGGTGTATATTCATCTGCATAAACACTTATAATCCCTTGTCATTATGTATTTAATGGTTCAACATTTCTAACAACTCTTGGTGTTAATATCAGTAGATAATAGCATTATGTAAGAGGGCATTCTCTCTAGAGATATACTAACATGAATAAAGAGTATATTTAGGCAGGGAGGCCCATACAACAACAAGACTAGTATCTAAAGGGTATTACTTTAATGATTGCACAAGTATAATTACCATTATAAAGGATTACATTATATCAATGATATCAGCTACTTACAAACATCCTTTACATAAAACACTTCTACCTACAACAACACAACTAAAACCCATACCTGCTAGCAGATCCTGTTCAATCTGAGAGGCTGAGGGGTGGAATAACTGTTGTCTTGTTCTAGTGTCCCTGGACATCAATGCACCACTATAGGAAGGCCTGACAGGACTTACATCACTATCAGGTGTAAGAGGGGAAAATGGGAAGGCATTGAAATGAGAAGCATATCCCATTGGTGATGATGGCATACTCCCAGGGGGGGTTGGTGTATCCATTGGATTGGACGTCATTACTGGGTGCTGAAGCAAACAGATCAATTATAGATTAATAATATCCATATAAATCAATGATAATTATTAGGAATAACATGGATGATAACAATGATGTAATGTCAATAATAATAGAATTAATTTTTATACAAAATATGATCACGAAGTTATAACTATTATAGCAATGATAATTTTAGCATCACTTTTTAACTCATTTATGCGCAAAAAAGAACGTCTCCGTTACCATAACAACCGTCATTACTATGACAACAGAAATAAAATAGTTCACTTTTGCCGTTATACTTTAATTGATTCAAAAAGTTAGAAATGTATATTCTAAAATTTTCTTGAGCATAAACTTATATTCTAAATTTAACTTTTTACGGCCAGTTATTTTCCATGTGAAATTTGATTCTTCATATTATAAAAAATGCAATATAACGTTGAAATAACAATAATATTCATTGTATTTACCATGAAATTTTCCATAGCCGCTTTCTCGTCATAGTTAATAGGACTTTGTGATCGAGAGTCCGGCGGAGTCATTTGATAGTACGAACTGAAGTAAGGATTGCTGTAAGGGTATGTTGGAGCATGAGGGGATTGTGGCGAACAGAACAGCCCTTTGCCGGCATGATCTACCGATAAAAAGCACGAAATAAAATATTAACATTACATAAAGCTGAGTATATCACAAGTGTTTTGACTTACTTGGATCCAAAGCAGAATCAAGAAGTGCGTTAATGTGGTTCAGTATTGAACCTTTCTCGTCTCTTGTACCTGCCTGTCAAGGAGATAAATACTGAAGGTTTACACTTTATCTTAGTAATGTTAATTATATTTACTGCTTCCGATGTAAAATATTACCAGCGTACCAAATAATTTGAATAAAATATAAATTACAACAAACCGTTAATTACGTTTTGGTTTTTAAACCGCAAAAGAATCACGGTTTCTCTTTCTAAAAAGAATTTCGCTGCAATTCCACTTTTACCCGTTGTCACAAATTTGACAGCTATATCTATGTAGACGTACTTAAATTATCTCTGTTTTTAAAGTCTTTCTTTGTTGACGTTCATCCTAAAACGAAAGTCTTGCATCCTACGAGAAGTAAACTCTTTAATTTATTTATTCAAACTTTTCCTTTTAAAAGCGGTTCATTTTCGAATCATTTATATGGCAGTGTTTACTGTGAATACGCAATGTAGAAAACAGAGGTCAAATATATGTTATTACTCTTCGGTTAAGAACATTGCTGGAAATTTCTACTTTACCTCTTCAGTCATTTTCCAGTGAGTTGTCTGTTTGGGTCCAACACTAGAAAGCTAATGCGACGTTCTGCATCGTCTTCATATTTGAAGGAATTTACTGCACGTGGGAATGTACGTTCGCGAGTGTCGTGGATAATTTCCTGCTCTCTAATTGGTCAAAAATAACAACAGCTTTAAACATTTCAAGTTCGTCCAAATTCCCACCGAAAACGATCACACTGCAAAGCTTTGTCTTTAAAGCTGACTTGTGAGAACTTTGCATAACTTTGAAATGAAATGCTTTGAGATGGATTGTTTTCAGAGTACAAGTTGCTACAACAGGTCTCTTCGTGTGCACTGCTTCAACGTGTCATTTGTCGCTGTGACCATACGAACGAACGACTTGCAGACGAAATATTGTCGCTGTGACAAAGATTCATATTATAACATAAAGAGATTTATCAAGAGATTCAAGTACCGGCCTTAGTGATTATTTGCTTGCGGGACGACCCGCGGGATGGTTTTGTCAAACATCGGTATTTAGTAACGCCTTTCTTTTTGCAATCAACAGTTTTCCCTCATTTTAAACATATTCTTTAAAGCTAAAAGTAAAACACTGCAGACCAAGATTTGTTCAACAATCAGTTATTTTATTGACAAATGTGTCACTGTTAACAAAATACAATATGAATGAAGAGGTTAAAAAAACAATGTATAAGAAGAGGTGTTTGTAATGAGCTGTGAAGCGATCAAAAAGCACACTTGATATGACATAAATATTAGCAAGAATAACGAGTTGAAAATTAAAATTAATGGTTCTTTAAAGACATATGAAAGTTCTCCTGACAGTCTACATATTTTTCTTGATATTTTATTTAAGGTATTGTCGATACGACAAATTATCAAATACCTTATGCCATATAAAAAGTTGACATTTATTAGATGTTTATAATAGTTTTGTTATTAAAACCTAAGCCCAGCTGGACCAGCATGTATATTTATAACATTTGTTACCTATATAAAATACCAGAATTTTAAAAATAGTATATGGTTTCAAAAATTGACAATAATATACTATTTGTCCTATGAGTTATGGACGTAAAATAAATTATCTTATCTTATCTTATCCCTTTCAATTCCACTCTGCTTGGCAGAGATATTTCCTTTCTAATTCCTATTTCCTTATTTCTTCGTTTAAACGTATATTCAAAACCCTTGACAACCATTCCCACTATATTGTTGTCACTATAAATAGTCTAGTCGTCCATCAATGACATTATTTCCTTGAAGAACTGTAAAACAAATAAAAAAATACAACAGGATTAGTCCCAGTACGTACGTTACTGTTCCACCCTCTTCTTCAACCCGTACCAAACATCAGAAAGTAACAATCTCTTTTATAGGGGGTATAAGTTGCCATGTTCACCAACAAGGATTAACGTCCTCAACGTCAGTAACAATCTCTTTCATACCATGTATATAGGTTTACTCCAACAAGGATTAACGTCCTAAACGTCAGTAACAATCTCTTTCATACCATGTATATAGGTTTACTCCAACAAGGATTAACGTCCTAAACGTCAGTAAC